>PVHY01002845.1:0-27810 GCA_004024945.1 Uropsilus gracilis | reverse complement strand
GTCCACCTTCAGAGTACTCTACAACTTAGAAGTAAGAAATATAATTTCTTTTTTGTTTCAATTTGCAGAATTTTCTCAGATGTCAGAAATAAATAATTTCTATTTCTACTCCATGGTCTATTAAAATTTAGTTTGAAAAAAATAAAAAAAATTAAATAAAAACATTTTTCTTTTGCTTTTTTGTTCTTCAGTTTTTACCTATATACATTTTTTATACTTATATAATAACCTCTAAGTAAAAAATAGGATGCCTTCTATATTAAAATTTTCATCTTCCTCTGGAACTTTCTCAAGTCTGAGTTCTATTATTAATCATCAGTATTGTTATTTATTTAAGAAGTCCTAATTATTTTTTAAAAAGCTATTGTCATTTGGTGATGTTAATGAAGGTTTCTGAGGAATTACTCAGGAGACACATTAACATTATTGTTTCAAGGTTTAAAAAAGCTTGAGCAGATAGAATATTTTTTTAATCAATAGAATATTTTTATTCTCCTCCTTCCCCTTAGTAACTTTAAAATAGGTTTAATTCATGAACATTTACAGATTGTTTGCTGTGTGCCAGTCATTATAGTAATTAAAGGGGCAGAGTTAAAAGACATAATGTTTGCTCCAGGGTCTCGTGAGGGAGTCTGAATGTGCTGAATATTGACAGCATAGCATTAGCCAATCAACATGGGAATTGGCCCGCTAATCACAGCCCTGCCCTGAGAGATGTAGGCTTGGACCTTCCTGTCATTTCAGGTCTGGAGAAAACAAAGTTCTGAGTGATTCTGTGTTGTCCTAAGACATCCTGTTCATTCAAGCAGTTATTATTAAAGAATGCATACCAGGGCCTAATTACCAAATTGCCATTTACCTTGAGGTTTTAGATCACAGCATAGGTCATGATTGTTGTAGAGAGTACCTACATCAGCATTTTTTTCAAGTTTTATTTTATCTGACAAAGGGGAAAATTATGTGCCTGAGATCTTTCAACAGTTAGATGATAAAGCTAGAGTTGAAATAGACTTGTAGATGCATGCTATGTTTAGGTAAAATAATTCCTGCCATCCCAGAATAGTTCAACGTTTTTTGAAATAGGTGCTAAAGTGCCATGAAAGGAAGTGGATATTAGAGTGACACCTATCTGACACCTATCTGATTTGAATTCAAATGCTTGGATGATGTGTGTGTGTGGGGGGGGTCATTTAACCTCTCAGGTCAGCCTGTAACAGTAAAGCAAAACACATATGCCATGCATAGTGAGATTAAAGCAACCATGCTAAGAACTTCATCTTATGCCATATACATTTAAATGCTTAATAAATGGGCAGTAGAGTCATTATTAGGGAACTCTCCTTGCATTTTTAGTAAGAAGGTTATTTCATAAAATTGTATATACTTATAAACATATCTAACAAATCACCTGACTTACCTGCTTTTATCTAAACCTGAGAGCCTGAAATACATCTAAGTTTCATGAGAACATGTTTCTTCAAATTGGAAACATTTTCTTGCTCTGTAAATAGAATTTGGGAAAATGTGGGTCTTTTAGTTGGGAAACATCAGCTCCTTAATGCTTCTCACTGGGATGCAGTATGCACTGTTTAAAGATACTCTGTTTTTACATAGTAAAGGGGTAATTTGTGATGGAAATGGTGGGATGATTAATTGTGCTTCTCTGTTTCCAAGGTCCTAAGCTCCAAACTCATGCCAACAGCTGATGATGACATGGCAAGAAACTGTGCAAAATCCTTCTGTGAGAATTTCCTCAAAGCAGGAGGTTTGAGGTTAGTTTCAATATAATATTGTGTGAAGAAGTTAAGAGGGATAATTGATAGACTGAGTTCTCTGTCTTTTAAGGGAAATTTTTTACAAAGAAAAGTAAGCCATTTCCTCTGGATAAGGAAGGAACGAAGACCAGCCTAAAGCTTGAGCAGAGGATAGTTGAAGGAATTCCTGTTTGGGGGCATTAAAGGAAAGAGGAGTTGAGAGAGATCTAAAAGAGATCAAGAGAGTAGGAAACAGGGAAATATGGGCTAAAAAATTCTAAGCACCTGAGAGACCTAGTGGACATACTGTGCTATTTGTTGTTCATCACATTACAGTGGTAATGTTGATCTTAGTAAAACCTTCAGATCACTTAGCCAGTTGCAGAGCTGCAGTAATATAGGCATTTTGCTTCTGACTTATTTTCCCATTTTGGTTGTATGTGAGGCATTGTTCTAATAGTGGAAACAGAACATAGAATAGATTAGACAAAGTTCTACGTCCTTATGAAGTCTAGAGAAAACAAAAAATAAGCAAAGACATAAAGGTAAAATGTGTCCAATAATATTAAGAACTACAGAGGAAAATAAGGCAAAGAACAGGGAGCTGGAAAGGGTTGTGGTTTTCAGTAGAGTCATTGATCAGGGAAATCTTCACCAATGGGGTGTCATTTTACAGTGCCTAAAGGAGGTGAGGGATGAAGATCTGGAGACACTTTTGGAAAGGTTCTCCAAAAGCACAGCTAGTGTGTACCCTGCATTGGCCACATGGCTCTGACCTGCAGTTCACTAGGAGGCTATTGTGGTTGGACAGAGCGAGGGAGATTACAGACTCAGTAGAGATCATTTATGTAGGGTCATATAGCTAGCTTATAGACTGTTATCAAGACTACCTTGTCTTCTGTAGGCAATAAGCCATGGAGGACTGCGCGCAGAGAAGGAACGCCATGACCTGACTTACATTTTTAAAGAATTGCTTGATTCATCTCTTGAGAATAGATTTTGGGGCTAGAGAGTTAAGAGTAAAAGCAGGAAAATCAAATTAGAAGTTTTCTCAGCAGTACAAATAGGAGTGACTATAAAAAAGAAGTTTTATTCAAGATAGCTATTCTGGATATATTTTTGAATTGATAATTCTACCATTACCAAGATAGCAAGTTGCTAATCAGTGAACTCAAAGTTGCTAATCAGTTAGAAGAATTATCTAAACATTTATCTTGGGTGACTTTTTGACTAAACAAAGAATCTAATTGTAGATGAACCAGGAGAATTACAGGTATAGAAATCACTATGATAAAAAATATATATGGCCCATTTGTATATAAGAATCTTACAGAAATTTTAATTGTAACACTTAAAAGCAATGAAATTAGAGAAAATTTTCTATAAAAGAAATAAAAGTCTTTAACATCCTCCCTTTTCTTTCCTTTGAAGTTTGGTTGTGAATGTTATGCAGAGGGATTCCATTCCATCAGAAGTAGACTATGAAACAAGGCAGGGAGTTTATTCCATCTGTCTGCAGCTTGCAAGGTATGAAACTATATTGCCTCAGTCTCCAAGGAAAAACTTGACTCACCCCCCCCTCCCCCTGCCCAAATCCCATCATTTTAAATGGCATGAAGTGGCCTTGAATAAGTCTAGCTTTTATTTCTTTTAAAGGTTTTTGCTTGTTGGACAAACAATGCCCACTGTATTAGATGAAGACCTCACCAAAGATGGCATAGAAGCCCTTTCTTCTCGCCCATTCCGAAATGTCAGCCGACAGACAAGCAGACAGATGTCCTTGTGTGGTACCCCAGAGAAGTCATCCTACCGACAGTTGTCAGTGTCTGATAGGTCTTCTATTAGGGTTGAAGAAATCATACCTGCTGCACGAGTTGCAATACAAGTAAGTGATATCTGTTTCCTGGGAACATTTAAGTGCCTTCTGTTTAGAAGGGATAGCTTGTGAGGAGGTGCTATGCAGATATAAAAACCATGATATGAATATTACCATTAAGGAATAGCTATGATTCAAGGTAGATAATGCCGCGTTTTAAGAGGATTACAAAGGCTTTTGTTTTATAGGCCTTTGAGGAAATGAAATAATTACTTCACCTGTGGCTGCCATGGATGATTTTATGTAGCTTTTGTGCTAGATGGCTTTCAAGCTAGACCTTGTACCTAGGAGTTAGGTATATAGTGATAAGTATGGAGAGCGGAAAAGAGGAGAGTTTTTCAAGCAGAAGGGAGGTCTTGAGCTAAGAGAGACAAAGGCAGAGCTTGCCTGAGGAATCGATCACTCTGTAGTCCACATCAGAACATAATATGGAGTAGGGGAGATGGTGACGGAGGTGAGATGCCGGAACATACTGGATAGGTCTCTGTTTTACAGGTAAGCAGAAGATGAAAAGTCTCTGAACAGTAACATAGGTGTGGGAAACTTTGTCCTTCTGGATAATTTTGGATGGACAAAACTGAGACCTGTGCAAAGATTCTAGAAGTCAGTGAAATGAGTTCAATACAGCCTTTTTTCATAATGCTCTTTCCATCTTCAGACAATGGAAGTAAGTGATTTCACCTCTACTGTGGCCTGTTTCATGAGACTGTCGTGGGCTGCAGCTGCAGGACGACTTGACCTCGTTGGGAGTAGCCAGCCAATTAAAGAAAGCAATTCTCTGTTTCCTGCTGGAATTCGAAACAGACTTAGCAGTTCAGGTACTGATTAAAAAGGAAAGTGATTAGAATATTGAGTAAAAGATAGCTGAAAAATTATCCATGATTGGGGTTTTACTTTTCAGACTCACAGAAAGAGAAATTGTTTTCTCTTGCTTTTGAGCATAAGTTCACCATACAACACTTAGGTGTGTGCACATTACTATATGTATGCCAGACTTCACTTAAGAAGTAGTCATAAATACTGGGAGAGCCAAGTCAAGCAGAGCTTTTAGCTGCTAAACATAAAAATATTATGAGGTCAGGAATTGTAGCTGTAATAAAAATTCACCTAGAATTTCTACCTAGAAAAGAGTTATGATCTTGGTTTGGCCACTTATTTGCTATTAGGCCTTTATAAAGAGCTTTATTTCTCAGCTTTATTTGGTCTGTGTGGTTGAAGTGCCTTTGTAAAAGAGTTTTAAAAATGTATGACATACATAAAGTGTAGGAATGAACAGGATTTTTACTTATGTGTCACCCTTTTAGATCAAGATATAGAACATTTCTGATATCCCAAGAAAACGCCCTTATGCTCCCAAAATTGCACTGTTCTGTGATCTAATATTAAATTGCCTCCAAATGTGTTTTAAGTAGGTAGTAGTTGGGGTCAAGGTGATTGAATGTCTCTTGTTTCTTAAACCAGAGTGTATCCTTAATAACTTCTCTTGAGGATGCCTGAGCACCTTGGATAGCAGAATGTTGGCGGGGTCCTGTAGCTCCCTCAGTAACCATCTGCTTGCCCGTTTTCAGGAAGCAACTGCAGTTCTGGAAGTGAAGGAGACCCAGTAGCCCTGCACGCAGGCATCTGTGTGCGACAACAGTCTGTGTCCACCAAAGACTCACTGATTGCTGGAGAAGCTTTGTCGCTTCTTGTTACGTGCCTACAGCTTCGGAGCCAGCAGTTAGGTACACTCTCTTCTTCATTGCCTGCAGGTGTTTGCTTCATTTCAGTATGTAGTGAGATATTTTCTAGCCTTTTTTTAAAAGAAACCACAGTCCTCACATCACCCTGACTAGACCAGTTACCTTATTTTTTCTACAGCTCTGTCATTTCATGATATACAGTATGTCATGTGTATGTCACAATCACCCCCTCCACTGAGACTTGTCCATTTTGTTCCCAGCTGAATCTCTAGAACCCAAACTCTGTTCAGTGTATATAATAGACTCCCAATAAATATTTATTCAGAAACAAAGTTTTTTTTTAACATCTTTGTTCATTTTTATGCAATATTTGGTTTCTCCCCTCAAATGTATCCCCCACAGTACTCCCACCACCACAGCACCCGTGAGCTGTCATCATAGTCCCTTGTTTTTTTTCCCTCTTCTGTTTTGACCTCTTCTCCTCTTGCAGTATGCCTGCAAATTTTGTCTTTTTTCCAGACCCTTTTTTCATTTAGAAACAGCTATTACTGTGCCACTTTCTGCAAGTGTATCCTACTCCTTGCTGTTGTTTCTAGAATTGGTGATCACTCTATCTACTTAAACCCAGATTAATTATAAAATTAAGATAACCACTTGTTAAAGTTAGACATTTATGAAATAGTAAAATAATATCCAAAGGTATTAACTTTGAGCAAGAATGCTTTTGAGCGTTTATATAAAAGTGTCATGAAATTCTTTGGAACAAATGCCATGTTCTTGTTGAGTTTTGTACAGTTGTTTAGTTTTGATATTTTCAATTAAAATTAAAAGCTTAAAGCTTCTTTTCAATCATTTGTAAGTTTATCATAGGGTACATTTGTAGTCCATAAGTAGTAAAAGTGTATTAAAACAAGATATATCTCTTCTGAAACTGTGTGAGATGTCAAGCTGAAATGTGGCGGCCTGCTCTTGGGCAGCACTCCTGGGAACTCACAGACATGGGACAGTTGTCAGTGGTCTGAGTTTAGTTCCATGAAGACAACTAAATGAATTTCTGCTATAGTGAAGCTTAAGAGATTACTCATATTTTTTGAAATTTGAAAATACTTGTCCTAACACAGCTCTCTCCTTCCCCATTTCTCCTTATTATTAGCATCTTTTTACAGCTTGCCCTGTGTGGCTGATTTTATCATCGATATTCTGCTTGGATCACCAAGTGCTGAGGTAATGCCTTTTTTGCATTACTTAAAAATTTCTTTATCCTGTTCTGTCATATGCTCTCAGGATACCTCAGACATTTGGCAAGTACAAAAGGAACAGCGTTTAGTCTTCTCCAGAATCTTATAAAGTAACTGCAAAGTGCTCTGAAAGCAAAGTGAACATTTGGACCATCTGTTCACTTTTCTGTTCCACTGTCCTGCTCATTGTCCCTCTAAAGTTAAGACAATAGTACTATGATTAATTTGAGGGGTTTTTTAATAACAAAATGATATGACTAGTATTTATCACTCACAGCTGGCAAAGGCTGGTGGCATTAAACATCAACATGTGACCACAATTAGTAAAGATGAGCTTGAAGTCTTGAACTTTCATTAGATTTTATAATTTTGATTTAATTACATGACCTGGAAAATAAACTCTTAAAAAAAGAGTTTTTTTCTTATTTTCATTTACATTATTGATTAGAGAAGAATAGTGTGGGAGATCAATTTCCAGACCACACTTGTTTTTAATTATCCCTAGTTTATTGAGTAAAACTTTAACTTTAATGAGTGACATGTTCATACTCTTATATGTCAGAGTGTCAACTTTGGAGGAAAAACAATTTTTAGACTTTATGTGTTGGTTGGTACATGTCCTTTGCCACTAATACTGTGTTTTCAGATTCGCCGCGTTGCCTGTGATCAGCTGTATACTCTTAGTCAGACAGATACTTCAGCTCATCCAGATGTGCAGAAGCCAAATCAGTTTCTCCTAGGTGTGATTCTCACTGCTCAACTGCCTCTCTGGTCCCCAACTAGTATTATGAGAGGAGTCAACCAGAGGTATGTAATGAAGATGAGAAACCTCTCATAAAGAGAATAATGATTTGTAGACTACTCCACTAAAGACCACTTTGAGATGAAAAGAGAATTCCTCCTTTCCTCTTCTAACACTTCTGTCCCAAAGAAGGCATTTCAGTTTTTCTCCCCATCTGCCAGAAGTAATATCAAGCTTTCTTGCCGTCACCACTCCCAATTTCCATCTTTATCCCACCTGATCCATTTACCCCAGAGAGAGAGAGAGGAGTTCATTTGCTTGGTGAGAGCCTGAAATTATTTGAATTGGTCACTGGATAAAGATCCATCTGTTGGTGTCCTCATGTCTGTCACTTTCTCAAGTCAGCGTGCATCGTCACTCCGTGTGTAGAGGTATCTAGGTGTCTTTCCAGCTTTCTTCCTTGACATTATACATGCCTGAGCATATTGAAAGGTTTGTAATACAGGATCATCGAATGGCTTGGGTTAATTTGTCTTCCTTACCTTTCTTTCCCTTTGCCTCATGTTGTTGCCCTAGTATGTGGACCCTGGATGCCCTAATGTACACCCAGAAAGGTACATGGGAGAACCCATGTTGAACTGAAGTTTAAGCACTTTCTCCAACTGAGCCTTATAAGAGAGTGCCAGATAAGGGCTTATAAGGTGCTACAGAGACCTGTGAAATCAACATCTACTTTGTGTAGTTTATAAATTAGAACCCCCAAAGACAAGAACTGTTAGAGCTGCTGCGGATCCCTAACAATGGTCCAAAATGGTCTTTTAAGGTGGTAAAATATATAATTTTCTGTTTTATTAAGTGTATAGTAAGTATATAGTATGTTAAGTATAGGTGCAGTCTTATTGAGTATTATTTCAAAAGTAGAATTGATGGATGGATGATACAGTAATTGTTTTGACTTTTTGAGGACCCATTGTAGTTTTCCACCATGGCTGCACCATTTCCAGCAGTAGTTCATAGGGTTCCATACCCTGCATCCTCACCACTTCTGGTCATTTTCTAGGCTTTTTTTTTTGTTTTTGTTTGGTTTACCTCAAATACTAGCTAACTAGTGAGTGTAAAGTGATATTTCGGTTTTGGTGTACATTCTCTAGTGATTAGTGATGTTGCTTCTCATCATGTGCTTTTTGACCATCGGTACATCTTCTTTAGGGAAATGTTTATTCAGGTCCTTTTTCCATTTTAAATTTAGGCTGTTCTGTTTTTGTTTTTGCATTGTATTATATATTCTAGACATTAATCCCTTCTCATATTTTATTAATATTTATATTAATATTACATATAAATATATTATTAGAAAATATTTTCTCCCATTCCTGCAGTTTCTTTCACTCTAGTATATTATAATACAGAAAGCTTTTAATTTTAATGAAGTTGATTTTCTCTGCCTTTGGTGAAATAAATCATTGCCAAATCTGTTACCATGAAGTTTTTTCCCTTCATTTTCTGGCTAAAATTTTCAATATTATATGAATAGAAGTAGTGAAAGCATTTCTTATTTCTGATCTTAGAGGAATAGCTTTTAGTCTTTTACCATTGAGTATGATAAAAGTTGTATATTACACATAGTCAGATTTTTCTGTATCAAATAAAATGATGATGAGTTTTATTCCTTTGTCCTGTCGATTTTTTTTTCTGCTTCATATTTTTATTTATTTATTTATATATAATTTCAAATCATTGTAATCCCAGGGATTTACTCCCCCCACCCTCCCCACCATTCCCCCCCTTTTCCCCCTGCCCGAAGTTGTGTGCTTCAGTTTGGTGCTTAGCTTGTTTTGAATTTTCCTCATGACTTTTGTTTATTTTTTCCCTATATCCCATATATTAGTGAAACCATTTGATTTCTGTCTTTTTCTTTTTGACTTGTTTCTGCTAATATGATTTCTTCTAATTACATCCATATTATCATAAAATCATCAAATTTTTCATTTTTTAATTGATGAGTAATATTCCATGGTGTATATGTACCACATATTTTTCATCCATTCCTCTGTTTTGGGGCATTTGGGTTGCTTCCAAGTCCTTGCAATTATAAATAGTGCTGCAGTAAACATCTGAGCACAGGTGTCCCTTTGTACCTACATTGAGGTCTCTTTTGGGTAGATTCCCAAGAGAGCAATTGCTGGGTCAAATTATAGTTCCATTTTCATTAATTTGAGGGTCCTCCACACAGATTTCCATAGTGGTTGGACCAGTTTACATTCTCACCAGCAGTATAAGAGTGTGTTCCTTTCTCTCTACATCCTTGCCAGCACTTGTTGCCTGTTCTTTGGATGTGGGCCATTCTTACTGGTGTAAGGTGGGATCTCATTGTGGTTTTGACTTACATTTCCCTGATTGCTTGTGACGTTGAGCAGTTTTTCATGTGCCTGTTGGCCGTTTGTATTTCTTCTTTGGAGAAGTATCTTTTTAGTTCTCCCCATTTTTTGATTGGACTTGTTGTTTTGTTTTTGTTTAGTTGTGTGAGTTCCTTGTGGATGTTCGTTATTAAACCCTTATCACTCTTGTGGAGGGCAAAAATTTTTTCCCATTTGGTTGGGCTTCTTTTTGTTTTTTCTGTTGTCTCTTTTGCTGTACAGAAGCTTTTTAGTTTGATGTAGTCCCATCTGTTTGTTTTCCTTCATTTTTTTGCTGTCTGTAGATGTTTCCAGAAAGGGGGTTCTAAATTGTAATTCATGGAGGACTTTGCCCAAATTTTCCTCTATGTATGTTATGGTTGTCCTGTTAATTTAAGTTTCATACCTATTCTTGTCTTCTATTCCATTCTATCCTTGTATTCCAAGTATCTTCTTACTGCCTACTAGTTGAGAAATGTATAGATATTTCATTTGTTTTTGTCTCCTTTTTTTCTTTGTTGTTATTCCCCTAATTTAGTTCCAGGCACATAGTAGATGCTTAGTAAGTGTTGAGTTTTAGTCAAATGAATGAGCTAACGTAATTCATACATTGTAAATGCAGTTAGGGTATACATCACTACAAAATGTAGTAGATTTAGTCTGTCTGCCTTTACCCTATTATTCTCATGCTGTATCTGTATTAGCAAAACTATTAGCATATGTCTTGCTGAAATATCGAAGTTGAGTTAGTGTGAAAATTGTGATTTTATTCTTGGGAAAATCTCTTAATTATTTTATGAAGTCATTCTTCAAGGAAATGTGTTTCATTTTTAAACCAACCTCTTTTAATAAATTAAAACTATCTTTTTTTAGACTATTATCTCAATGTATGGAGTATTTTGATCTGAGGTGCCAATTATTAGATGACCTAACAAGTAAGTAAATAAGTCCCACTTTGATTTGTATGGGGGAGGGAATGGAGAGGAGCTAGAGGAAAAAACCAGATGCACATGTCTAATTATATCTACTGTGAGGGAGGTTTTAGTTACTGTTTTCAATTTTAATTGTTTCCTTGAAAATAGTATGTAAACCTACATGTCAGAGATTCTCTTCTTTCATGCCCACCATTACTGTATTGCAAAGACTTGTTTATTTCAAAATTGTCCAAAAAATTAACAGTGTAAGAAAATAATTTTTTTAAATTTTAACTAAAAGTAAAACTGCAAAGCCTCACATTTTAATTGCACTGATGCAGTTTTTAGAAGAAATCTTTTCCTCTAGTTCATTCTGACAATTTTCAAAGATTGATAGTTGAAGGAAAAAAGGAGTTATGTTGATACTACTAGAAATGATAGTAATTGTAATCACTTAGTTGTTTAGTGTTGGATGATTAGAATACCATTCTTAGAAATTCTGTTATTAGAGTGTTTCAATTTCTGTACTCACTGTTAAATAATATAAATGTACATTGAAATAGTCTGTAATTTTAGTTGTTAAAATCAAGTTTGTTAGTTTACTCTCCACTCTTTACACAAATGACTTGCTTCAACTTACATGAAATAAAATAAAAATCATAACCAACAAACATAGTACAAAAAAATGTCAAGGACAGGAGGTTAAAAGAAGCAAATATTTTTCTCAACAGTTAGATTTTAAAGAAATTTCACCTATAGGACTTCACGTAATGGACACATAAAGGCATAGTGACTGATAAACCTCAATACCTTCTCTAAGGCAGATGCCTTCATTGATTTCCTAAATGTCCCTTGAAAACCAAGGCTGCAGTGCCCTGAGCAGTGCAGTAAAAATGGTATTGCTAGAACTTGAAGTAGTATCAACTGAGTGTGTATTGACTCAGGGATAACATCAGCTGTGTATGGAGAAGTGGATGGACTGCCTGTTCCTCTAACATTCCAGCCTAAAAGCCCATTTTTCAAACAGGCTTCCTGGGAAAGTTATGCAGCCTCCAGGGAGGGAGATTTTGCTCTCTGAGTTGAATATCTGAAAGATACTCATTCTACTTTCCTTCTTGAGGCCTGGATTCATACTTCAGAATGAGTAAAGAAAGTTATTAATATAAATGTCTTCTGTGTTGAGTGATAAATGAGGGATCCAGGATCCTTTATTGTTCAGGGCAGATTAGGAATATGTCTTAAAATAAGCAATATTTGCCATTGTTGGTTTATTTTGTGCAAGTTGATAAGTGCTGTGTGTCCTAGGTATTTCTTACCTGGCACACAGCATTGTTGATCTTGCCCCTATTTATAGATAAAGAAACAAAGACACACAATGAGTAAGTGGTAGAGACAGGATTCATAGCTGGTGCCAGCTCAACTCTGAAGTGCCCCTTTTCATCCACCCTACAGAACCTTGCTTGCTAGTCACTGTAGTACAGTTTTGTTAAGCTTGGTCACTTCTCCCCAATCCCAGCTTCCACTCTGGGATCTTAGTTTGAATTCTCGTTTCGGGGGAGGGTGTGGGAAGAGTGAAATATTACAGAAAAGCAAACGATCTCCATGTTTGCCTCACCATTAGGAAACCTGGACTACTGCTGAAAGGGGCTTGACCTCTCTCCCCTTCGCAGAACATTACCCTTCTTGGCTTTGAGTTTTTTTGTTTTATTTTTAAGTTTTGTAAAGTAGTATATTAGAGAACTGGCTTTACTTACTTTAATTCAGGGTTTTGACTGTGAGAGAGGAAATCCTTTCTTTGAAACAGATTTCTTTCCCTCTTAGCTTCTGAAATGGAGCAGCTAAGAATCAGTCCAGCTACTATGCTTGAAGATGAGATTACTTGGCTGGATAATTTTGAACCTAATCGTACAGCTGAATGTGAAACCAGTGAAGCAGACAACATCTTACTAGCAGGACACCTACGACTCATTAAGACCCTTCTTTCACTCTGTGGGGCAGAAAAGGAAATGCTTGGTAATTATTGTCTCATCTTCTCATGTGGCAAATACTTCATTTCTCATTTATTGCTGTAGTATTGTGTGTAACCTAAAAATACAATAGGTACTTGTTCCATAGAAAATCCACACTTTGAGCAATAGGAGATTTTGGAAAATTTAGTGACTATCAAATTTAAGGTACAGCTTAGCTTTGTCATTAAACCACATAGAGACTCTTGCAGTGTTCAAAACACTTAGATTACATAACTTACTACCAGGTAAAGAAAATTATATTCAGAGTAGGTTTTTCTGTTTTTGTTATTATGTACTTTATAAAATTTTATCTATTATATCTAACTTCTTTTAAAGGTAATTCTCATCTGGGAAGGCAGCCCCTTCTAACCTCATTTGGTGGGGTACATGAGATTCTCCTGGGATATACATATAATTTGTAAAATATAGTCAGTGGGTTTTTTTTGTTTGTTTATTGAGACTAGGTCTCGCTATTTTTGCCCATGGACCCGCAGGCTCACGTTGCCTGGGGTACCACAGATCAAGCAGTCCCCAGCCTCAGCTTCCCAGGTAGCTGCAATTACAGGCACGTGCCGCCATACCCAGCTATTTTTTTTTGGAACTAGGTCTCACAACGTTGGCCCAAGCAGGACTCAAACCG
Organism: Uropsilus gracilis; assembly: GCA_004024945.1. Classification (NCBI taxonomy): domain Eukaryota; kingdom Metazoa; phylum Chordata; class Mammalia; order Eulipotyphla; family Talpidae; genus Uropsilus; species Uropsilus gracilis. The sequence goes on along the minus strand of PVHY01002845.1, from coordinate 14,559 downwards.
TGATCTATGGTCCCTGCCATGGCTTCCTAGGCTGCTGCTTACAGGCACACACCACCGTGCCCGGCTAGTCAGTGTTTTAAGTTAGTCAAAAAAATAAAATTTTCTTGGCAACTGGGCATACATAGAAAAGGGTGATTCTTAACTAGAGTGAGACGGTACATCATTTTTTAAAGTTTCAGAAATCCTTATATGATTCCTCAGTTCCTAGAGGAAGAATGAATTATTTTCTCACACCATTCTGTCATATGGTGTTCTTGGCATTTGTGTTTCTTGACTCTTTGTGCTGTCATAATCTTGTAAAGGGCAGTACCTCCCTTGTTTCCTCCTTCGTATCCTGCCCCCTGACTCTCCCACCCATTCCTACCCCTCCACCACACAGAGTTTTGCCATAAGAGCTCAAAAAAATAAGCATCAAGTTAAATTGAGTTCCTTGCCATTGGGTGACTCAGGTACCTTTGCTACTCTGATATGAAAGTGAAAGACAGGATCTTTGAATTAAAATATGTGTTCATCCTCAACATAAATATTATGCTCTGTTCCAGGTTCATCACTCATTAAACCATTATTAGATGACTTCCTTTTCCGAGCTTCTAGAATTATTTTAAATAGTCATTCTCCAGCTGGCAGTGCCGCCATCAGTCAACAGGACTTTCATCCAAAGTATGGAAAATGCACGTTGTGTTCAGTTTTGGTAAAAATTCTAATTCGAAACTTTAGTCCAAAAAGATTGTCTTAACTTGGAGTTTGTCTTCCATCTCATGGGGGTGTGTAGCTTGTAATATACTTTCTACTGTTTAAAGCAATGCATGTAAAGGAGCTTAGCATATAAAGCCTGTCTGACCCAAAGTCTGCCAAGCCAAGTACACTGGCACCATTATCATCATTAAAGTGGGAGAGTAAATAATAATGTGGCTAACTTGGCCAATGGTAAATTCCAAGAGAAACTGAGACTATAAGAATTATATCCAAAGTAAAAGTGAACAGACTAAATTTTGAGAGTTTCTTCTAAGAGAAATGGATCAGTGCATGAACCCTGTGGCTTGCTGCTTATTGATTGTGTCCTAATAATTAAAATTGCTAGTTATTTATTAAGATGGTAATTTCAGAATCAACTTTGGTGTTTTATGATAGAAATTTGAAAGATCCCTTTGTAACATTGACCCTACTTTGCTGATGTTAGTTTGCATGCTCAGACGTAGGAGACAGATATAAGCTGCTCTGTTACTTCCTTGAGAATCTGGTTTTCTCAGAGTTAATTGAGTAACCCCAAAGAAACTGAGGATTTGGTATTTAACCAGTGAAAAAATCTCCATGCAATTTTAGTGGTTGTTGAGATAGACAAGGCTTAATAAGCAGTGTTTTATGGAATCATGAGAGGTATCTTACCATGTGTGAATATTTCTCTCATCTGTTTATTATTATTGTTACCAAATCTGTTCTAGGTTATAAACCTTCATTAGCACTCTAATGGTATCCTTCAGATTGTGATGCCCATTCCCACCCCTTTCTCAGTCTTATTCTGGAAGATTTGCTGTTAGCTCCATGGGAATCCTATTAAACCAGCAGAAATGCATTAATATTTCAGTCTTTGTGAACAGAGAAAAGAAACCTGGAGTAATTTCATTGAAATTTTTATTTATGATTCCTGCCCTTTTTATTTGTTAAAAGTTATACCTTCATTAACAAGGAATTAGTTTTTTTTCTTTTTTCTTATTTTTTTTGCATTACCTGTGGTGCCTTTTCTAGATAACACTTTGTTTCATCTTCCCGTGTTTGGAATGGTTGTTTCTATAATATCACAGTGACTCCCTGCCTTCTCCCACTTAAATCCCAAAACCAGAAAGAAATTTAAAATATACAGATTCTTTTCATGCACAATTCTCATGTCACAATGCTGTGGGAACTAGTACCTCCCTGTTCATTCTTTACCTATCCTTTGCAACCCAGTGCCAGCTCCATGATTTTTATCCTCAGTGCCTGGTGCAGTGCTGATAAAAGAACGTCACAACCCTCTTGAACATAATTCCCACATTCCAGGCCTTCAGTTTCACTCAGAGGTTGGATGCTCTCTTTTCTGTGTATCCTTACTCCTCCGTGATCTCAGTAATGCAGTGCTGGCATAGGTGGCAGTGAGAAATTACTGTCTGTCCCTGATGATTTCTACTAAAGGTGAGCAGTGTAGAAAACCTTTAATTCCCTGCAGAATGCTTGTTTAGTTATCGTTTTTATCACTTTTACAAATTGACTTGGCAAATTTTGCTTTTCTTTCTCTTTTTTCTTTCCAGCAAAACAGAAAGTTGGTTAGTGTCCTTAAAGAACGTTTTATCTGCAGGCACAGATAAAATGTTTATGGGCATCTATTCTGATATGTGCAACCTTCTTTTTCTGCCATATAGGTATTTGAATTTCAGGGTGATAGCTACAAAACCTTTTCTTTCCCTACCTACTTTAATATGAAATAAAAGTATTTCTGTATTATATTCTTGATAAAATTTTCATTCTTTATCCTCCATCCCTCCTGATTTGTCCCTTAGAGAAAAGTTCTCTGCAGTCATAAGTGAAAGATTTTGCTACTTTTCTCATTAGGCCAAAAAGACACTAAGTTCTAAAATTGTATTCATCCATCCAATAATCAGAATCTCTTCCTTTTTTAAATAAGCCATTACCACTAGATTACTGGAGTTCTGCCATCATACCTGACTTAACGTGTCTTAAGGAATTGCAGCTCTTATTATCGCTTTAAATGTTGATTTAGTTAATGAACAATTTCAGATTGTTCACCGTTGAAATTGGTTTGTCTTTTATTTCAGATGTAGTACTGTGAATAGCAGGTTGGCAGCCTATGAAGTACTTGTGATGTTGGCTGATAGTTCACCTTCAAATCTTCAAATTATTACAAAAGAACTGCTTTCTATGCATCATCAACCTGACCCTGCCCTTACCAAGGAGTTTGATGTAAATGTTCTAAACCTTAATGCACTTAGATATTTTTAGAATGATCTCTTAAAACTGTGTTTATATTGTCTAATTACAAAGAAAGTATTCTTTGTTTACTATGTTCATATATTCAGATCAATTATAATTTATAGTGTATTACAGTAACATAGTGGTGTATTACTAAATGGTACTATTTTAGTTAAAGAGAGCACATTTTCAAGGCAGTTGATAATTACACTCAGTAAAAAAAAAGTAGCATTTCAGTCTATTTTTTTTTTTTTTGAGTTACTATGCTTGGTACAATGCCAGGCACTAGAACTACAAACTCCAGCATACATTGGCTCTGTTACAGAACAGCCTAAATTCAACTAATTCAACAAACGTTTATTGAGTGTATTCTGTGCTAGGAAGTATGTTGGGCTTTTAGAGCTCAGTTAAGAGTCAGGTTAATTACAGTGTTGTAAACCTATGTTGCCTCAATTTTAAAAAAAAAGATTAAAATTAATTTTCATAAATCAGGAATTCCACTAACAAGAAAAGTGATATAATTATATTTTCTGCAATGTGATCCATTCTTGCTTATTTTTTAACTTTTTTTAATCCTGTGCTACAAATAAACCACAGTGTTAATTAGATTATATTCTGCTCTAAATGTGAGCCAGTGGTTAATGAAAAGCAGGTATTATTTCGCAGTTCTTTGTGATCCAAAAGACTAACAGGTTTTTGTCCTTTGGGTTAGTTACTATATGGCTGCAGATACTGATGTGTACAGGTAATGTGATTCAGCTCCTGACAGTAGGACCAAATTCCTGTGAGAATGGCATTTCAGGGTGTGTCATTTACACTATCCTTTCCACTTGGAGAAGTGGCATGTTAAACTTCACCTAAGATACCTTGTCTGGATTACTTCTACCCAGATAAGAATGAGGGTTTTTTGTTTGTTTTTGTTTTGTTTTGTTTTACCTTCCAGACTAGAGGCAGATTGGTTAGGATTCTTCATAGAATGGCATGCTTTTTTTTTTCCTCCAGAATGTAAACTTGCCTGTAAATACAGTCATGTGTTTACTTGATTAATACCTGTCTGTCTCCATTACTAGATTGTTAAGCTTCTTGAGATTAGGGCCCAAGTATATTTCTGCTTTTATAGTCTTGACTTAGTGCTGGCACATTATTATCTCAATGAGTATTTACTGAATGATACTCAAGTGAGTGAATACATAATTACATAATGGATAAACAAATACAAATTATTGTGCTAGGTACTTTATGAACTAAAAAAAGGTACCCTCTTGGTAACAGTTTATAATTACATTAGCACCTGCAAAGTTACTTCATGAATATAGGATTTACTAGCATGACTCAGAACACACTGGATGAGTTAATCTGTGAGATTATCTCTTTTTTTTCTCTGAGATGTCATATACAACTATACAAAAATATGCTCCTAGAAGAGATACTAACATATTCTCTCTCTACTTCCCTTTCTCCTAGTACCTTCCCCCGGTAGACAGCAGGTCCAGTTCTGGGTTCGTGGGACTGAGGAATGGTGGTGCTACCTGTTACATGAATGCAGTCTTCCAGCAGCTATATATGCAGCCTGGTCTCCCTGAGGTGACCCCCTTTTTTTTCCTGTTTCGTATGATAAATAATGTGTACGTTGTCTGAAATTTGTCCCATATGCTTATATTGTGTTTTAAAATTCACTAAAACTAGACATAGTTATTCTTTAGTAGCTTTGAAATCTACATACACAACATATATAGTCACAGAATTTTACAAATTTGCTATGGTAACAACTGCCTGTGGGACAAATGGACTTGACCTGAGGGTGATTATTTTCAAATTCTATTACAAATATTAGTAAAAATTTTCAGTATTAGAAATTCTCAGGCTGTATCATTAACACTTTGTAATAATGCAGTAGTAGCTTGTGATAAGTCAATAGTTTTTTAACTTTTTAATTTTCTTACATTGTTGTTAATTTTTTTGTACAATACTTGATGTCGCCCCACAGGTGTGGTCCTCACAAATCTCCTGCCACCACATATTACCTGTGAACCATCACCATAGGTCCTTGTCTGTGTCCCTCCCCATTTTTGATCCCCTTCCTTCCTACCCTGTGCCACTAATCTGTAGTTTGCCTGCAAGTTTTGTCCTTTTTTTTTTTGACACGTTGTTCAATTTTACTATATTCCTCCTATAAGTGATACCATCCAGTATTTTTCTTTTTCCTTCTGACTTATTTCACTCCGCATAATCCCTTCCAGCTCTATCATGTGGCTTTACATGGTGGGTAGTATTCCATTGTAAAACAGTCAATAGTTTTGAGAATGTAATTGAAAATTTTGAGAATGTTGTTGTGTTGAACTTACTTCTTATAGAAATTTTGGCATTTCTAGTTCCCTTTTTTTTTTTTTTTTAATAGTCAAACAGCCACAGAGAGATGATCGATGCATTACACCAGTTAGGAAATATTAAAACTTTTTTAAAAAAATATGCACAATTGTAGCTACATTCAAACATACATAGCATTCTAACGAGCATTGTTGGTAATCACACATACATATGTTAGGGATTTTTGTCAAATAGTTAAATGTTTCTAACTTAATGCATTTTGTTTCCTTTTAGTCATTACTTTCAGTGGATGATGACACGGACAATCCAGATGATAGTGTATTTTACCAAGTGCAGTCTCTCTTTGGGCATTTGATGGAAAGCAAGCTGCAGTATTATGTACCTGAGAACTTTTGGAAGGTATTTCATCCAGCATCTGTTTAGATTTGAAGATGTTTTGATGTTTGGAATTCAGCTGCTTTCTTTCTCTAGCAATAATTATTTCCTTTTTAAAGTTCATACTAATCCACGGTCAAGAAGATATAGAATAATTGACTGCACCATTCTTCTTTAAATTGATGCCAGATTTCAAGTGATTAGAATATTGAGAATAGTCATTTATAATTTTTTTTTATTTTTTGAGAGTAGGTATCGTTATTTTTGCACATGGAACCACAGGCTCACGTCGCCCGTGGTACCACAGACTCAAGCAATCCCCAGCCTCAGCTTCCCAGGTAGCTAGGATTACAGGCCCACACCACCACGCCCAGCTATTTTTTGGGACTAGTTCTTGTTGTTTTGCCACAGGCAGGACTCGAACCACGATCCCCAGACCCCGGCGCAACTCCATAAGCTGTTACTTACAAGCACGCACCACATGCCCGGCGATCATTTATAATTTTCAGTGATTTACTGATCTTAATTATTTTGAATATTTCTCATGATTTTTATTTTCAAATATTTTGAAATGTTTGTTGAAATCATTGCTCTGAATAGATAGAGATTTCGCTAAATCAGGAACATTGTTTTTAACCATTGCTTTACTCTATACTATTACTTTGTACTGGGTGGGTAATTTCTGAGAGAGAAACTCTGTTCAGGGCCTTAGATCTCATCCTGTGTGGTTTCATAGACTCGAAATTACAGAGTATCCAGGAGAAAACATGGCGTCTAAACATCAACTTATCCCACCTCAGTGAATTTTCTATATACAGTGAATTTGCTTTCTAAAGTCATTTAAATGCCCTCTCACATTCTTTTACTACTGAACTCAGAAATTGCTGCTTTTCCTTTAACAACATTGAATCCTGTTACATAGATTTTCAAGATGTGGAACAAAGAACTATATGTGAGGGAGCAGCAGGATGCATATGAATTCTTCACCAGTCTTATTGATCAGATGGATGAGTACCTCAAGGTAGAAAAAAATTTATTTTCCCTCTGATTCCTTTAATCTTTGTGGTATTAGAACAGCATTTTAGGATTGGGAGTTATAATAAAACCAACGGATTGGTCATCATTAACAGCACTATTATAAATCATTTCATCTAGTTTTGAACATCAGGCATACACACATCACTAAAATCGCAGAATTTATTGCTTCTTACTTCATATGACTCTTCATAAAGTACATACATCTTAATTTGTTATCCATAATAGTAGACACTTGTACCTACATATTTCTACTCTATGTGCATGAAAGTACCTGTCCTGGGGGGTGCTGCATCACCAGAGAAGTAATACCATGTGCAGAGCAAGACCAGATTAAAAGTTGTTTGGGTGAACTTAAACCCAGAGGTTCCCACCACTAACCAGTAAACCACATAACATGTGGTGCTGTCTGAGATACTACAGCCTACTATCCCTGCCAGCTGTTGCTTCTCTCATTAGTAGGCACTGTTTAGCTCAATTCTTTTTTAAAGTAACTTGTAAACTTACAACATTTTGTCCACAAGTGCAAAGCAAAGCTTGTGGAGACTTGCTGTGAATTAACCATGGCAACGTAGGGAGAGGGATTCGGAGTCCTCAGTCACCACCTGTCTTCAGCCGGGCCACGGGAGCTGCTCTTCCTTCTCTCACCATAGCTGTGCTCTGACATTGGTCTCTGGTTCTTAGTGCCTAGCTAAAACTATCAAGATGAGTCTTATTTTGATGGTTAAATTGAAATTCATGCTTTAGCTTAAGTCTAAATAAAATTCTTTGTAAGCAACTTGTAAGTTCCAGGGGTATCAACTAAAATTGTTAACTTCTTATTCTCGTAGAAAATGGGAAGAGACCAAATTTTTAAGAATACTTTCCAGGGTATCTATTCTGATCAGAAGATCTGTAAAGACTGTCCTCACAGGTTAGTGATGATATTGCTGACATTAAAAAAAAAAAAAAAAAAAAAAAAAATTTTAAATGCTGCTTCTGGTATGTTGTGAATTTCACATTTGTTGAGAGACTTAGAGCTGTATCTCAGTGTATCTATAAGTGTTTGTTGAATTAAATTTCTCTGTTGAAATTCGTAATTTTAAGCAATTCTAAACTATCAAAAATTAGTATTTTTATTTGGCACGCAAAGGATAAGGGAAGGCATGACCTGATTTCACTGACTAGAATGTAATTCAATGTTCAATCTTAAGTATGCAATAAATTCAGAATTTCTAACTTCCATTGTTGATCACAATTTTTCTATTTCCCAATTAGATATGAACGTGAGGAAGCTTTTATGGCTCTCAATCTAGGAGTCACTTCTTGTCAGAGTTTGGAAATTTCTTTGGACCAGTTTGTTAGAGGAGAAGTTCTGGAGGGAAGTAATGCATATTACTGTGAAAAGTGTAAAGAAAAGGTATTCTATTTGCCCTTAAAAAAGAAAAAAAAGACAAAACATTAGTTTGTTGTTCATGTGCTTTGTCTTTGTTTTATAAAAGATCAATATTAATCACCTTTTGTTATTCCCTTTAAATTGTCATTACTTGTTTTCATTTGGGGGAGAAAATGCTATAGTAAATAATGACCTTTGTATTGGTTATTTTGCTATTTTATTTTCTGCATAAAGATAATTGGGTTTTGCTTTCCTTTAGAGAATAACAGTGAAAAGGACCTGTATTAAGTCTTTACCTAGTGTCTTGGTGATTCACCTAATGAGATTTGGATTTGATTGGGAGAGTGGACGATCCATTAAATATGATGAACAAATACGGGTAACATATTTTTCCTGAAATTTCATATAATCATTACGTTAATCCCTTTTTGTTTCCTTTTATATTTTCAAATTTCATTTACACTGTGAAAGGCCATTGTTTCAGAACCCTGAGAATACACAGCCCTTCCTGCTAGGGAAACAGTTGTATAGTAACTCACAATTCTGTGAAGTAAATGTTTTTTGTAAGGCTCAAGCAAGGTACACTTTCTCAGACTTGTGAGCCATTTTGAGATTTTATGCTTGAATTGGGGTAGCTTAATTAAGAAAACACATGCCTTTTACATGTATCTGACTCAACTGGGTATTGGTTACTAACCAAATATCATTTTTTCTTCTGTTTTGCTTTACTTTGCTTTGCTTTGCTTTGCTTTGAAATAGTTTCCCTGGATGCTGAACATGGAGCCTTACACAGTTTCAGGAATGGCTCGCCAAGATTCATCTTCTGAAGTTGGTGAAAACGGGCGAAGTATGGATCAGGGAGGTGGAGGATCCCCACGAAAAAAAGTTGCTCTCACAGAAAACTATGAACTTGTTGGTGTCATCGTACACAGTGGACAGGCACATGCAGGCCACTACTATTCCTTCATTAAGGACAGGCGGTAAGGGCCTCGCCATTCCTCATTCTGCCCTGCAATAGTCTCTCCTCTACCACCCCTGCCCCACAGTTTCCCTCCTCTACCACCCCTGCCCAGCTCTTTACCTTTGCTCATTTCATCATCCATACTGGTGTAAAGATTTCATGTTACTCTTTTCTCTTACATCACACTAGCTTTTTAAAACTTGGTCAAACTTTTTACTCCTTCTACTTAAAAAGTTGTGTAAAAATTAAAAAACTGTTGCTGTGTTTTTATTAAGGATATTTAGATAGAAAGCACCTGATGTATTGGCAAGCAGAACATAGAGATAAATGCTGACAATGGGGATTTTTTTTTTTTTTGACTTTGTTATCTCTGTGATCTAGGGGATGTGGAAAAGGAAAGTGGTATAAATTTAATGACACAGTTATAGAAGAATATGACCTAAATGATGAGACATTGGAATATGAATGCTTTGGAGGAGAATATAGGCCTAAGGTTTATGATCAAAGTAAGTATTTACAGATGGATATTTTCCACCAGTTTTATGTTTTTTTTTAATTTCATATCAAATTGGTAGTAGAATTCTTTACAGAAAAATATGGTCAATTTAGTTCTTTTTACATACTGCTGCTCTAGCTACATAAAACCATAGACTCTTTGATAGGCAAAATGAAATATTCTAACAAAAATTTTATAAATAATTCTGTACAATGTGTTGGAGAGGTGGTGGCAAATAGTATATTCAGAGGAAGAAGTGAATATGAAAGAGAAACTAGTGGAAACCATTTCAACCTTAAAATATGGTTTCAGAGAAAGTGGTTGTCGACTGAAATTTTCACATTTTCTTTTCATTTATGTAGAGGTATGGTAAATTAGAGAAGAGATTTCTAGAACCTTTGTTTTTAAAACCATATTTATAGTGCCAGGTGGCAAAGTAATAGTTATAAATGGTAGTAATCATTAATGTTGAATATGCTATCAAAATACCTTTCTTTGCAGAAATACTTAAATAAGTTCAATTATAATCTCAGACTGTGCCACAGAACTAGTTTTTAAATGTTATTTGCCATTTGATTAGATGTAGACTTCCTCAGGAACATGTGCCTTCTTTCCTTTATTCCCTCATCACACAACTCCTGTACTTCCTATCTTATCTGCAAGGGAATTTTCAATAGTACTCCAAAAAGACCCATTTTACTTAAACTTTACATTTAGCAAGTTTAGTAAGTAGTTACTTGCTTGATCTATGAGTCCTTTGTTCTATGTTCCCAAGAGAGGAAATTTATTTACAAAGACTCCCTTTTTGTCTTGTCATAAAGCAAACCCATATACTGATGTACGTCGAAGATATTGGAATGCCTATATGCTCTTCTACCAAAGGGTATCTGATCAAAATTCCCCAGTATTACCAAAGAAAAGTCGTGTCAGTGTTGTACGGCAGGAAGCTGAGGATCTCTCTCTGTAAGTTTCTTTTCTGTGTAACTTGCTATGTGATTTCAGTGGGTGAAATGTAAACCTATAGAGTGTACTGTTTGGTAGTTCAAGATAATTTAGCTGAGCTAGGAAGAAGCTCTGTAAAGAAATTAAGTAGATCTGATCTATTTATACCTTTTCTTCTTCCTAATTTGGTCATTATTTTGTTGGCAGAAAGTTATATTGCATTTGGAAACATGCATGTGAATTATTTCATTATAGGATTGAGAGTTTTATTTGTAAATATATTGAATATGTTCAAGGCACAGTGCTGTGCTAGTATTGTTAGAGTTCTTTTTTATGATCTGTGAATTTGCATCTTTAATACTGGATCAGAAAAGTATATGGTTTATTTTTAAGGCTACTACTCTCTGTGTGTAAATTTGTCAGATTATATGTAACTACTAAAGTAATTTCCACTTCAGACAGATAGTTTTCTGATTCTTCTAGATCAGCACCGTCTTCACCAGAAATTTCACCTCAATCATCTCCTCGGCCCCATAGGCCTAACAATGATCGACTCTCTATTTTAACTAAGTTGGTTAAAAAAGGTGAGAAGAAAGGGCTATTTGTGGAGAAAATGCCTGTTCGAATATATCAGGTAAGAACCATACAAAAAATTCTGAGGGAGGAAATTCAGATAAATGTCAGAATCCATCTTCTAGGTCCAGAAGTATACCTGCCAGCCTCCTTGTGTTGTTAGTTTTACCCACCTTGTCTCATGAACCTTTCATACTTGCTTACAAAGGTGTCTACAGAACTGAGATTGGCCAGTGCTGTCTCAGATATGCTGTGTGGTTGTAGGATGTTATAAATACCTGATGGGAAGAGATTGGGCAGTAAAGGAACACATAACTGAAATTAACATTGTATCTATAGAGAAAAACAAGTTAGGGTACAAAGTCCTTGTGCAGAAGTGATAGGACAGTAGTGAATGTTAATTATTGCATACCTACTATGAACTGCAGGCTTTAAACCAATTCCCAATTATTAAAATACTCTTGTGGAAAAGCAAGTTTTATTCCCATTTTTTCAGATGGGAAAACAAGAAAAGAAATGACTTGCACTGTTAGATTTAAAGTCACCACTGTTTAACTCCCCAATCCAGATTTAAGCAAAAGTTAGGTTAGTCAGAACCAGAGAATTTAAGAAAAATAGGGTCTTTCACTTAGAGGAAGAAAAAGTTAAACCTCTGAAACAAGGGAAATACCCTTTTTGCCCAAAATAACAGGTAAGAATTCACCTGACCTTCACATGGTGGTTTTCCTAAATTCCAAAAAAAGTTTGATATAGTAAATAGTAAATTACTTTTTTCATAGCTTCTTGAGTTGAAGGGAAAGTGCTGTTCTCTTTTTTAAAAAATTCAGGATGTGAGAGAGGTTTTTTGTCACTAAAAATGTTTCCCACATATATTTTAATCTATTTCTTTAAAATACTTTAGCCTATTTCTCAAAAAGTAATTAATTTTCTTTTGTAGATGGTGAGAGATGAGAACCTCAAGTTTATGAAGAATAGAGATGTGTATAGTAGTGATTATTTCAGTTTTGTTTTGTCTTTGGCATCATTGAACGCTGTAAGTACTATTTGGATTGTTACCATAGTCAGATATCCTTCAGCTAAAGCATTCATCCTCACTCTCAGTTAAGCATTATAATTAGATGCAAAAAAGTCCCATAAATGTGTCATTTGCTAGAAAGTATAGCCATGAGGTTGAGTGCTAATGAGGTGTGATATAGTGAGCATCAGATTTTGCAGATTCATTTTTCTTCATGATCCCATGTTAATCAAACTCAATAGTGACTTCCAGTTAACTTCTTTTTAATTGGTACCATGATTATAATTTGCCAAAAAGGGGGAAACTTTCTTAATCTGTTGCTAGACTATCTTAATTTCCTATGATCTAAAAACTGTTTTGAGAGGACTTCATTTAAGAAATGAGATACCTTTTCTTAACTTTTTTTTTAACTTTTTTTTTTAATTTAGATGGGGCACTTCTTTAATGAGCTAAATTTTCCTCATCAATATTATGTGTTAATTCAGTTCATAATAGCATTTAGTAATCTACATTATGAAAAAGATTCTGCTATTTTCTTCCTCTCCTACAGACCAAATTAAAACATCCATATTATCCTTGCATGGCAAAAGTGAGCCTACAGCTTGCCATTCAGTTCCTTTTTCAAACTTACCTACGGACAAAGAAAAAACTCAGGTAAGAAGTGATGTTTTGATAAATCTGTTGTGACAGAAGTTAATTCAACTGAAGCTGAATTTCTGAAATTTTCAGAACATTGTAAAGGAAGTTAATGTAGTTGGACAATTAAGACATGGTTCCTTCCTTTAAGGAATTGCTGATCTAATAGGAAAGACAGAGTTTCAGTAAAAAAGAACTGTGATGCAAGCCATAGATATTATGTATTAAAACATTGGTGCTCTCAGAATTTTGTAAAGCAAAAATAGAAAAGCAGTGATCGTTCTGCATGAAAGGGAAAAATCTGAGGAACAGGTAGGACTTGCCTAAGAAACAGTGAAGTGTTTTACTTTAGGGAGCTCGTTTGAAGTGAGACAGAATGTTGGTTTGAGAAGCTCACTGATGCCCTGACTATCAGTGAAAAAAGTTTGGTTTTGTTTGGTAGGAGTTCGTAGAGGGTTTTTCAACTGAGGTGGAGCTAGGAACAGGATGCTCTACTTTTATTGCAACCAGTAAGGTACCTACTATATTATAGATTCTGGGTAAATAACTTCTGTGAGTGATAAACAGTAGTTGCACATTGGTCTGTAGGATTCACGTAGAGCAAGGAGAGAGACTCAGGATGAGGATGCCAATTAGTTAGAAGACGGTTAAAGTTCCCCGTCCTTCCTCACTTGCTAGTAGGGTGGGCTCCTCCAAGTATGGAGAGGTTTTTAGAGAGATTTTGCAGTCAAGAAACTAGAAAAAAAAAATACAAGACAACTTAATCTTCATTTGGAATAATCAAAATACATTAAGTTATACCAGTTTTTATTAAAAAAGAAATAACTGGTCCTTTTATTATCTGGCATAAGATTGACCAAGGAAATTTATTTGGCTACTTTAGTTTGTAGAGTTTGCTCAACCAGTCTACACATTGCACTATTTCCACTTTATCTTATTTTTGCCATTTTGAAGCATGAAGGACTAAAGGGAGTAGTGTGAGATCTTGGTAGAACAGATGCTTCACCTTTTCTGTACCAAAATATTTTTATTCCGTCAAATAGGATATTAATGGTTGTAGCAATAAGGTGTATAAATGTTAGTGTAGTAACCAATTCTGAAAAGATGCATTTTGTGAACACAAATAGATTAGTTAAGCAAAACTGTATGCTAGTGCAGATCAGATATTTAGTCAGTTGAATTTAAGAAAATGCAAAATATTTACTTCACACTTTTTTTGAGGGGGAAAGAAAATAATATGGGGAGTCACACCACATGTACCAAAACCCTGACTTACAGGATGCATGAAGCCACACTCTTCAGCAAGCACTGAGTATTAACTTCTCCACCCAATCCCTCAAAAACTAATATATAAATTAGAATGATATTCTGTGAGGTTCTTTGCTGGAGCCATGCTCCTGATATCACTGTCTTTATTTTGTTAAAGGGTCGACACCGAAGAATGGATTGCTACTATTGAAGCATTGCTTTCAAAAAGTTTTGATGCTTGTCAGTGGCTAGTTGAATATTTTATTAGTTCTGAAGGACGAGAATTGATAAAGTAAGTGTCAAGATCTTTCAGAAATTCATATATCTCTTCTAGTAATTTAGGGCTGAAATTTCTTGTAACTCTATGTCAGTTTAAAATAATTTTTCAAGGGCCGGACACGGTGGCTCGTGCCTGTAAGCTTCAGCCTATGAAGCGGCCAGGGCTAGGGATCATGGTTCGAGTCCTGCCTGGGGCCCGTAGTGAGACCTAGTTCCAAAAAAATAGTTGGGCATGGTGGCGCGCGCCTGTAATCCCAGCTACCAGGGAAGCTGAATTTGCTTGAGTCTGTGGTACCCGGGTTCCATTGGCAAAAGTAGTGAGATAGATATCT
>PVHY01002844.1:0-118639 GCA_004024945.1 Uropsilus gracilis | reverse complement strand
TGGATGGATGGATGGATGGATGGATGGATGGATGGATGGATGGATGGATGGATGGATGGATGGATGGATGGATGGATGGATGGATGACAGCTTTGCAGGGTAGAGTATTCTTGGCCTGAACTTTTTGTCTTGGATTTTTTTTGATGTGGCTCCATTCTCTTCTTGCTTGAAATATCTCTTCGGAGAAATATGAGGTCAGCCTGATGGGCTTTCCTTTGTAGATTATCTGTTTCCTCTCTCTAGTCATTCTCATTATTTTTCTTTATCTTGGACTCTTGGAAGTTTTACGATTATGTGTCTTGCTATGGTTTTTCTTTCATTAAAATAGTTTGTGTCCTTTTTGCTTCCTGTATGTCTATTTTCATTTCATTCTTCAGGTTTTGGGAAGTTCTCTTCTATAATTGCATTAAAAAGCCTTTCATTTCCTATGTCTTTTTCTTCTCCTTCTAGGATTCCAATTACTCTTATATTTCCTTTCTTTAAGGTATCTGATAAATCTCTGATTTTTTCTTCTGTCTTCTTACTTTGTTTCTCTCTCTTGGTTCTCTCTATTTCTGTGTCCTCCAATGCGCTGATTCTTTCTTCAATGTCTTCTAGTTTGCTTTCTTGGCTTTTCCCCGTATTTTTGAGGTCTTCTATTGCTCCTCTTATATACTCCAGCTCCTTCATTTTCTTATTTAGGGTTTCAACCTCATTTTTCTGTTCACCAATGATAATGTTCATTTTGCTACATTCCTTTTTATATTTTTTAACTTCTCCTCTTAGCTCATTAATTGCTTTTATCGTATTGTGTCTGAATTCTTTATCTGACATTACAGACATTTCTTCAAGTTCGTCCATGTTGGTTTCTGGAGATTGTTTCTCCTTTGGAGATGGATTATTTTCCTTTGGGCTTACTTGAGTGTTTGTATTTTTCTTCCTTTCTGTGTTTTCCCTTCGGGTTTGCTCTACATATTGAGCAACAACGGCTCTAGTATTGGTTGGCATGTTGAGATGTATCAGATTGTGGTTGTTTCTGCTCTTGTGCCTGTATAATTTCTGGCTTGTGTTGGCCTGTGTTTTGGTATGAGTTCCTTTCCTTTCTTTCTGTCTCTGCAATCTGAGTTTTTCTTTTGAAATCTTTATACAATGATTTAATTCTTGTTGATAAACCTTATGGCACTGGCACCACTGGCACTCACTTCTGCAGACAGCGGATGCTGCTGCTGCCCTCCGGGAAGGGGGTGGGCATGCAGGTCCCAGACGCGAAGTGACGGGCTGGGGGCATGAGGAAACAGGATGCTAGTCCCCTGGCACCCTGCACTCTCATGTGTATTTTCTATGTGTGTGTATCATGTATACACACACACATTGTCTGGCAGGCATCACATATGTGTGTGCACTATTTAATTTCATGTTGGCGTGTGTGGACATACTATTATACATGTATCATACACACATATGCCCCATTTGATGCACATGTAAGCTTACTACATCCATTGAAAAACATTTTGTGCCCTTATTTTCCAGTGGCATGAGCAAAGTAAAACTCAAAGATATTAAGGGACTTGCTCCCAAACAACTAGAAGCCATGGCATTCCCATGTTCATTAGATTCTAAACTCTGTTCCCGTCATAACTGTCCCTCTCAGCTATTGGGCATTTGAAATCCTCATCTGAAATCACTGGGGGAAGAAACAGAAAGGATCAGGGGTTAGTGTGGGGCCTGGCAAAAGGGATAGCCTCATCAGGTGCGCTCCAGAACCCTGGCTAGCACCTGTATCCACATGTCCAGGTTGAAAGCATTGAGAAGAAAGGATTGGCAGTTGATGCTGAACTTGCCATCAAGGTCAGCTCCATGCATTCCCAGAGCCAATTTTCTTCTTCCCTCCCTTTCATGAAGTCCACCACCCCCACCACTTCTGTGTCCCCAGCGCTGAGTGCTATGACTTGCCATTCATCATTTCGCTGTTCCCCCACCTGAAGCAGTGTTTGGTTGTAGTGACATGTATGTTTCCTGCTTGCTGCACGTTCTCTGCAGTAGTTTCACAGCTTAGCACTCCAGGTTAACTTGGATCCTTTTCTTCTGTTGGAGGGAATTGATATTCATTAAGGGTACTTTTAATTAAATGCAACCTAGATGAGTTTCCCCTACTCAGCCACTTCAGTGATGAAGGGTTCATGGGGGTGGGGGGAGGGGGGAATTGACTAAGATTGAGTCCCCTTTCCCTCTGCTATGACTTCTTCATCCATGTAACAACCAAGAGCCTCCATCTAAAGCTTAAGTCTCTCTGCTTCTGAAGCTGCCAGATGCCTGTTTGTCTCTGACTTTTGCAGAAGTCTTCCCCTCCAGACACTGAAAACCAGCCCAAGAGGCATGTGAAAAAGTCAATTCTCAAGGAAATGTTTGGTTGAGTGAAAGTTGTAGTTCATTTAGTATTTGGGTAACTAAGTGAAACCTAAGTTTTTATAAGGAGATGACAGCATGTATAAAACAATGATTATAAGCAATAGGTGAAAATGTTACTAAATTTCAGTCCTTTATTATTTGAAGTCATGTGACTTCGATGCTCACTTTTCTCACCTATAAGTGGAGAAAAATAACACCATCTTAACCAGTTTGTTATATTAAATGGGGTGATGTTTGTAAATGTAAACATTTAATAAAATGTCTAGCAACTGTAGGGAGGCTTGGTAAACTACACTTCCCATTTTGTTTTCATTCTTCTTGGAAATAATTCTTAATACGTTGATATATGGCATTTAAAAAATATCCCATTAGTGTAGACTGGTCAGGAGAGACAGCATTAATGGTAAGGAAGTAGTGGTCATTGTTGAAAGTATCCATGGGTAACTAAGCAATCACTGAGCATTTCCTTGATCTCATATTAGGTCTCAGATACTGTGGGAATAGTAGAAATAAAAGGATTATTTTCTTCCTTGAAAAATGCCTGAATATTCTTCTTTGCGTCTTTTTTCTAAAAATTTATTGTGAAAAAAACGTTGTTAAAAAAAATGTTGTTAAAAATGCCAGGGAAAGCATATCCATTACCTCATTACCAGTAGAGTGAACAAGTAGTACAGAAACAGGAGATTTAGGTGGACAGTGACAAGGAGAGGGACCATTAGCACAGGAGAGATGCAACACGCATGTGGACCACAACTTTTGGATGGAGGAACCCCAGTCACCAGGGAAGATGGTCTTAACTGGGTTGAGGTGGGGAGTACCTGGAGCAGATTTGGTCATGATGAACTTGGTCACAGTGAGCTTAGTTAGGATGTAGAGCTTAGAATGGGGGTTAGGGTGGTTAACAGTTTATATCTGAAACATCCCTACTGCTCAATAGCTAAACTAAATCTACAGATAGACAGGCAGACACATGACAAATAGATCAGATTCCTTTCCAGTGAGGATAAATGATCCCAAGAAAAGATCTCTGTGCTCTTGTATTTAGTCTTCAGATTTATGGTGAGTTTCCTACCTGATGGAAAGGATGTTACCACTCGACAAGCTAAACGTTCTCATTCCTGGGAGGGATTATTATATTTCTTTTCAATCAAGATGCAGATAAGAATTTGATCAGTAGCGCACCCACCCAGCACCCTCTGCCAGCAAGCTGGCGGGCAAAAAGGCTTCGGGGGTTGGTCAGGGAGACCCCAACCGGACCGGCGTGTGGGCAAGAAAAGACCCACACTCGGGGTCAAGAAAATCAGGGGGGTTGGGGGTGGTGGTGGAAGGTCTTGCTCGTTCACTTTCACTCCACTTAGTCCTCAAGAGGAATAAGAAAAGCAAACATTGCAAATAGTGACATAGAACACATGAGGGACCAGATAAGGATCCTGTCAATACAACTGGGCAGGTCGCAGGAGAAGGACTATCATAGAACATAACGGACTGGAGAGACAACCATGATGAAGACCTGTCACAAAAGTGCCTACAAACTCATCAGTAATGGATGAACCAAGACCCCATTTCAGGATATGCCACCCAAGAAAACAGGGAGTCCCTCCCTACACCATGGGAGAGGAGGTCCACAGAGTTGGGGAACTGGCTCTACAACAAATCTGTAAAGGGAGAGAGTACAGACCATCCACAAAGGCTATTGGTGGATGCCTACCCTCTCTGAGAAACCTCATTACAGAAAACGATTCAGAGCAAGGCCCCCCCAAGCCAGAAGGCAGAGGCTGCGGGGTGAAGAGGCAATGGATATGCAGGGAGAATAGACTGGAACGGGCAGCCAGCAATGAGAAGACATTGTTAAACCTCAAAGGAGCACAGACAAGCTGCCCAACACAAAGCTAAGACTACAATCCTTCATGTCCAGAATGCTGTGCACCAGGAACACAGTCCCTCACCTGTCAAATAGACACAACCACACAAAAAAGGAAGAGAAACCAATGGACTAAACATAAATCATCAAACAATGAGAGAGGGATCTGAGTGAATGGATGGACCAAGGTGGCAGGGGGGGAGGCAGGAAGGCATCCCAGCAACCATTTATCTATCGAAGAAATTTTTTAAAAGAATAAAAAAAAAAGAATTTGATGAGGATTTTCAGACAACATTTTGAAGGAAGAACATGTGCCCTCATTGTGTATTGTAGGGAGCACTGTGCTTGCTGTTGGAATAGGTGGTTCCTACTCACTTTTTCAAATCTGCCAATATATTGTTACAGCAATTTCATTAGAAAATATAGCAAAGACCTTGCTTTGGTCTTGCTGTTGCTGTTTCCATAAGTCAAGAGCACCTCATGTAGATATTACAGACACCTTATAGGAGTGATTGTATTTTTACCTGCATCTCCCCTGCACCAACTTCTCCAAGTGTCACAGAATGCCGATACATCACAGAGATCAGCAGCCCAGTTTTGAGAACAGGCTGGCATTTACCAGAAACAAGTTGAGTAAGTTGCTGGGCCTGCCTGAGTGAGTCCACAGAGTGAGGGTACTTGGGAATACTGTGGTGTAAATACAACTTGTTCCACATGAATCAAAATGAAAGATGACTTCATCTCCCAACTGCCATGGCTAATTCCTTGAGCATTTCCTTGAGTTCATATTAGGCCTCAGATACTATGGGATAATGGAAATAAAAAGATTGTTTTCTTCCTTGAAAAATACCTGAATCGTCTGGATATTCATGATGGGGCAGTGCATGCCTACATGCAGCGGGCAGACATTCAGTCTTGGTGCTTATCTGTCTTTTGCACATCTTCTGGGTCAGCATGCAGTCGAGGCTGACCAACCAGGGGACTGTTCTCCCTGGGCAATGACAAGTGCTGAGCACGGCTTTCCTTTTCTGCCACTGTAGCTGAGCAGTGATTAATGCCAAATTAGCACCATGTTCCATGACCTTTTAGCATTCACTACTGCTCTCCTTCACTTCACATAACTATTTGCAAATATTAGCTTCTCAGGTCATTTCTCCTCATCAGCGACTTTCACAGATGACAGGCAGGTTGTTAATCTGATTGACATTCCACTTACGTCCTTTGCCCCATCACAAATGTGTCTGTACCCTGGCATCTCCTCAGAAATCTGATAACCACCCCCAAAACCTCCACAATTTTACAGTGTTAGCAGAAGCCCTGGAGGGTTAGCTTCAGACATCATCTAAGGAGGGCAAAGCTTCCAGGAGACCCAAGGACACCTGATAATCTGTTTTACATTCATGGAATCAATGAAGGTTTACAACATTGTGTTTGTTTTTAATCAAATTTTTCTTTCTTAATTCATGTGAACCTTCCATTCAAAAATCACATACTGCTCAGGCAGTGAAGCCAAAAAACAGAGATGAGGTCAATTAGAGGGACCCAGTCCTCTCTTTTCCTGTTCTCTCCATTGTCCTCAACCCCCACCAGCCCAACAGGCTAGAACCTTCCACTTGCCAGAGTTCTCTACAGCTGCTCAGAGTAACAGCAGGTCACCTCCCCATGAAGTTACTGGCTGAAACATTTTGCATCTGTGGCAATTTAGATTTATTTGTATTTCTAGTCTCTTCCATCTCCTCCTTTATTGAAATTCCTGTCCTCGAAATGTTTGCTCAGTCTCCATTTTCCCTAAATAAACAGTAGTAAAGTGTACTATGGGTAGTTTAATTTGATATTACAGGTATTTTAGCAAAAAGATGTCTTTTTCTTCTACCTTGTTACCAGAAGTGTGAATGAAATTATTTAGTGTTTTGATACTCACGCAAAAGAGATGGATTTAGGATATTTATTTTTCAGAAAAGAAAAAAGGGGATTGAGAGTGCCCTAATAGAACTGAACACTTTGTTCATTGAAAGTATTTGCTCTGGGGAATCTCATTTTGGCCCAAATAAGAAAGCTGACCACTTTCTGATGATATGAGGACCTCGAAGAGTGCCTGAGATATAAAATATTTGTGAGGTTAAACAGATTGGAAAATAGCAGGTAGACTAGGCAGGTCAATAACAAAATCTTAAAATGGTAAAAAAGAATGTCTGGCAAGCTTTGGAGAATACTCAATGTTGAAAGCCCCTTATCTGCATGATAAACTGAACTCAGTGTAAGTAAGGCTGTCAGCTCCTAAGCCCTTGGTCAGTTCACACACACTTATAGGCCACAGATTCACCCAGGAGGTCAGCTCTGCCTGGACCTCAGTCCAATATCTGATAAAAGCTAGAGATGATGACCACATCCAGAGTTGGGGTAGGGCAGTAAGAATCTGGATGTCCTGTCAGAGTGGCTTAGTAAGAGGTTTCATTTGTCATATTCTAATCACATCTACATTGAGGAGAGTTCCATGGACTGTTGTTTTCTGTCACAGGAGATGTTGACCCACCTGAAGCTGTGGCCCCCGTCATTGTGATTCCCCCGGGAAACAGCAGTGTGGTAGCAGGGTCCAGTGAGGTCACCTTGGAATGTGTAGCCAATGCCAGGTAGGCAGCTGGTCATCCCCTGGGGAACACTAGCTTGTTATAACTGCAATGTTGTGAAATGACACTATGTGGAAAGACACATCATGTGTGTGAGTTACTCTTAGAAATCATGGCCTTGTTTGTCCAACTGGGCTATCAGCACCACATAAGGGAAAATAAGAAACTACATTTTATGCATATTGAATATAAAATTTCAGTAGGAGGAAGAGGAGTGGTAACTGCGAGTGATAGTTGAGATTCCCTCTCAGCTAACGAGGACAGAGGAGATGAGACTTCAAATGCAAAGAGTTAACTCCTCTCTAGTCCTGGGTGTTCTTGGCCTAGTTAGTGGTTGCTCCAGAACGGAGATCCCATGATCATGCCTCCCATGTAGCTGTGTCCCCTAGCAGTATTTATTTTAAACATTCTTTTCCTGAGCAAATGGAATCATTAGCACTTATGGTCCATTGCTGCTGCAATTAGCTATCCCTGCTCAATAGCCCTTGAGGAGAATGTATCATTGATGCATGCCGTAAGGGAGTAGAGTTATATCTGGATTGATTTTTAAATGTCCATTGTTCAACCTGCCATGGTTCCTGGTAGGATTAGCTTTGTCAGGCTTGTGCTGAAAGCCTAAAATTATTACTATGGCCATCTAGATGATTCACAATTTTTGTCTCTAACACCCTTTCTTCTCACAGGCCTGTTGAAGAGCTGAGTGTGATCTGGAAAAGAAATGGAGTGAGACTCACCAGCGGGCTCCATAGCTTCGGGAGACATCTCACCATCAACAACCCCACGTCCTCAGACACTGGAGTGTATGTCTGTGAGGCGACACTGAGGGGAAGCAATTTTGAGCCTGCTAGGGCCAAGGCCTTCCTTTCTATCGTAGGTATGGCTCACACTATCTCACCGGACCCCACACTGACACGTCACACAGTGACACCCATATTTCACTAACTTTCTTTTCAACTCAGCAAATGGGGGTGTAGTTGAGTTCATTTTCCAAATCCAATTTAGTCTTCTTTTCCAAAAATACAGATTCATTCAATCCAAAGAGTGGTGAGCACATCCAACAAATGCTTTTCTGATTACTTCCAATTAGAAACCTTAGGATATAGATGAAAACCTTAGTTTGTTGGCCTGGGTGCCTCTGACTTGATGTGATGATCTGTGTTCAGAGATTAACTATTATTTTTAAGCCAGATTTTTAAAAAATGTTGGGTGTTACCTTTTGTTAAATTGAAAGGTGAGAACAGAGGTGCTTTCTCGAGCATGAACCAAATGTCATCCTGAGCTAAGAGATAAAACTAAGCACATTTGAGTTGCACTAATGCTGGGAAATATCAGTGTTTTGGACGTGTGCATTGTAATTGGTTGAGGGAATCCACAGTTTACTTTCAGATTATGATAAGATTATATTAAACTATAAGACAAGTACCTTTATTTCTTTCATTTTTTTCCCCAGCTTCTCTAACGCTTCTATTCTTAAGTGGTTGTGATTGCTGTGTAGTGGCCCGTTTAACAGAATGGAGGCCATGCAGATAAGAAGGTGTCTTAGAGGTAGGCCTCAGGAAGGAGAAACCCTGCTTTGCCTCTTGTCTTCCAGAGCAAGGGGAATTACAAACAGGAAAAATCAAATAAGCAGAAGCCCTTTGGAGAACAAGAGCTCTTCAAATAACATAGTTCACAGTTTGCCACTTTGCAAACTAAGAAAAAATGTAAGTTTTTATCTTCCCATGAAATTATCAGGAGTATCATGAAATACTGCATAGAAGGCTTGAGTATGTCACTTTCCTTTAAATCATTAGGAAATAGCTTTGTGGCCTGAAAATGACTGCCAAATACATGCCAGGCAAACCTGTCAATCCCTCTGCAAGAGGTGTAAGAATTTCTAAAACTCGGAGAAAGCAAGTGCAGAGTCACAAATCCTTGTTGCTTCTACACCTAGGGGCTCAGCTGGTTCTCGCTGCTTTTATCAGCCCTATTTTAGCTACCGACGTAAATACCACATCCCCATTCCCGTGAGGACTTTTTCATTAGGGCTGATCGATAGCGTTGAGCACAGTACATTATAGATTGAGCCAAAATTAAAATTTGTGATGTGTAAATCTTTAGAAGACAGGACTATATCGTGTTAAACCAGCTTAAGGTAATTTAAACCAGAGAAGAAATTTATCTCCTTGTAAACCAGGACGTTTGTTTCCATCATAATTCCTTTTAAAAATATTTAAATCTATCATATGAACTTTGGTATTGCATTTACATCTAAATCTTAAAGCAGATTGTTTTTATATTTGCTGAAGCTGCCATCTCTCTGTGTACTGGCTTTTAAAGGTATATGAACACACGTTTGTCTTTTTATAATGTTGATTGAAATCCCCCCTCCTTCATAAGAATTTGCTGTGAAAGATTTAGGATGTGGTTGAATCATCTTGGAAAAGTCCTTAAAAGGCTCTGTCATTTCGTAGCGATTTGGGAGATGACACCCCAAACCCAGCAATCATGGAAAGAGGATCCTCAGGATGCCCTACCAATTTCGTGGGGCTGTCACCCCAGACTGTGCAAAGCCAGCGATGTGATCACGCAGATGGAAGCGAGCAGAAGCATTTTGGCTTCCAATTACTTTTATTGCAAACTGATGAGACAAGACAGACCAGTTGCACTGTTTACTCCACCTGTCAGCCACCCTGCTGTGTCGTTTAATTCCTGAGGTGTAAGCACAGGGGTCTGACTCTGGCACTTGCCTGCCGCTGGGACTCTCCACACTCCCCGGCAGGGCACTCCCCACCCTGCCACCAGCCTACACAAGTATTGCTGCTAGTTCTCCAACGTTCTACTCCTGACTGACTCCTCCACTCCCACACAGTGACCTCCTAGTTTTGCTCATGCTACACACATGCATGTGCATACGCATGCGTGCATGCGCACACACACAAGACACACCACTATGTGACCCTGAATGTCCTTTTGTCCTTCCTGCTTCCATAATCAGCGCGTATCTTTCCTTCCTACTGACCACTGGAATCAAGGTGCCCACAGTGTGGGTCAAGCACCCTGGTGTGCTCTACTAAGCCAGTGAAACATAGTGGATACGTTCTCCATCTGTCCTGGTGGGTGGACTCTGCCACACCTCCACAGCAGCGCTGTTGACGTGGGCTCCCTGCTCCCGTGAGCATGCTCATCCTGGCACAAGGACACTTCCACAGCTCAAACACGCCTGAAAAGAGTAACTGGCCAAGAGCTATCTCTGTGATCTCAGATCTATGTTGATTTTATGCACAAATCATTTAGAAACCCTCATTTCTTACTACTGTTGAAATACCCAAGTAGAAGTAACATCTCTTGGCTGAGACCCTGTTCTTCTGTAGCCCTACTGAGATCCTCAGAGCTAAGATGGAGTGTCTCATGAATGTGTGTATCCCGACATAAAAATACCACCTCCCTTCATTCTTCCTTTCCTTCTCTCTTTTTCCCTCCCCTCCTTCCCTCTTTCTTTGCTCCCTCCACTTGCTATGAAAGAAATAGTTCCTGAGTCTACAACAATGGCGGGAGGATTTCCTGTAGAAGACAGGCCTATCACAGGCAGTTACAATTCAGCTGGCGGGCTAGATGAGGTAGGAGTGCCTGCCCTCCCCAGCACCTCAGGGGTGTAGGCTCACCTGGCATGCAGTGGGCGAAGAGCTGCTGCCACCAGTTCAGGGCACAAGAGAATCTAGCAACGGTGTCAATATACTAAGACTAACCTGCCGTGTAACTCCTTTGTTCTGTTTGAAGATAGCCTTAAGATGTCTTTTTCTACAGTTTTCACATATGACTGGTATTGTGTTCACATATGACCTACAGTAATTATGTTAATTATTGATCTCCTGTCACAGCTCTAGAATTTATCTGCATGGCAGTTTATTACTGAACAAGGCTCAGAAAATAAAGCTACTATAGAACTTCTGAGATCAAAGGAAAATTCATGTGAGGCAAACAGCATGTTTGGGTCATTTGCTTCTGAATGCAGGATTGGCAGGCCAGTCCTGGTATCCCAAGGTGGGGTAGAGTTTGGTAGAGGGGTAAGGGTGTGCTCACCTATGCACCAACTGTTCCTCCAGGCTCCTCTCCAGTCTTTTGTCTTTTCTGTTCATCCGCCAGTAACTGATTGAGCACATAGTAGGTGCAAGTCGTTGAGTTCAAGCATTAGTGTGGTAGAGAACAAAGGATTTGTAAATAAGAATTGCATGTATTTCTTCCCCTCAAGGAGTTTAAAGATTTCAAGATCTTTGCTACTATCCTTCACCACTTCTTTCAGAGGAGATTTTTAAGTGTCTCTCTGAAATTAAGCTAAGTGCTGAAAATACAGAGATGTAAGCACATTGTCTGAGACACATCTCAGATGAATGAGATGAAGAGACTGATTGCAGGTAGATCACACAAATACAGATCATTGGCACAAATGTATGTGGGTTGAAGTTCTGCCTAAGGAGGGCAAATCCAAATTTGCCAACCAGACATGGTTGAGAAAAAACGTTCCATGCAAAGGAACTAGGAGTATGCTGCTTTTGTATCGTTGTTGTGACTTAAAATAATAGGATGTGTGATCTCACAAGCTTGAGGTCAGAAACCAGGAAGGGCTCCACTAGTCTGTCTCCCACTCTCCCGAGGTCATTAAAGGTCTAGGTCATTCAAAGTCTGACTGGTCTGGGTCCTTCTCCAGACGTTCTGGGGAGAATCCATTTTCTGACTCACTGGGGACTAAATTCAATTCATGTGGTTGTGAGGCTGTGATATTAGTTTCCTTTCTGACTGTTGACTGGAGGGGTCATTCTCAGGTTCTAGAGGCCACTCCCAAGCCCTCCAAATTACAGCCACCTTCACTGTTCTCATGCTGTCAGTTTCTCTGAACCCCCACCCCTGCCAGAAAAGGTCCTCTGCTTTTAAGTGCTTCTGTGTTATAATTGGGTCCATCACCACCCCCCGTCCAAGATAATCTCCCACTTAAAAGCTGTACCAATACATAGCTGCAAATTTCCTCTTACCTGTAGCAATGCATCTTCAGAGAATCCAGGGACTAGGCTGGAGACACCTTTGGGGATGTTCTGCCCACCTCCATAAACAAAGGCACCTAAGTGTGAATCATGGTGGAAGTCTAGGGCACACCTTGGGAACTGCTTTTCTTTGAAGGAGTCCTTCAGAAGAGGAAGGGAAAAACAGAGCAGGGGAACATCTTTGAGGTCTTTGGTACATCCTACTAAGGGCAGACTCTGAAGCTTAGACTTGGGAGGTTGGCAGAAACCAAAGTCCCCAATCAGGGCCAGGAGAGCATGAGGCACACTTGATATGCATGGACACTCAGCCATGCCACCTCCCCTGGGCTACTTGCATGTTGTTTCCTGGCATTTTGGAGAGTAGGATACTTGATAGTGGGCCATTGGGACTGCTGAGTATTATCTCTGCTTCCTGTTCTGAGATGTCAGGGACTAGAGCTTTTGTTGCCTAGACCCTGGGCAGGCTATCATCAGCAGGACTGGCCTTTTGTTAACACCCAGCTTCACACAGAGGATGAGAACATTTTTCTGATGTCTTCATCATGTTTCAAAAGAGATAAGAATGTTGGTTTTAATCTGAGTCTTATTGATCAGAGTTTGGTAAATTTTGCACAATGTGGTGGGTTCCTATCTTGGCAGTAAAACCTTTCTAGAAAGAATTGTTGCTGCTTAACTAAGACATGTACTCACACATTGAGGATGAATGGTTGAAGGAGTTTGCACGGAAGCACTAAGTCACAAGAGCTCTGTCCCACTGTCCATCCAGCGTCTCAGACATCTTGGTTGACATGCCTGATATTTCCCTGGGTATTTTCCTTCAAGCTGACTGTATGTAAAAGTAGCTGTAGATGAGAAGAAAACACTTCCAAGCCTCTGCTGAGTGCTGTAAAAGGTCAATGGTGGGAGACACAGTGACATGTTTCCGGGAGAAAAGAGCTATGTGGGCCTATCAGGATTGGGCATCTCCGTCCTTGCTCTGCTCACTCAGACACCTGACTTTTAAGAACAAGGCAAGAACCTCAATAAATTAACCAGCTTACTCTATCCATGCCATTCCCAGCCTTCCTAGCTTTCAGCTCCTAAGTATCCCTAGGCATTGGCTCTAGAAAGAGCCCTTGACAGTACCAGCGGCTGCTGTCCTTCCAGATCATACCCTAGAAGCCTGGAGACGACAGTTGGCACACAGGGTATTGAGTAAAATGAGTGTTGCCAAGCCCCTGTGGGAACTGGCTGAACTGGAGGCTGGCAGTGCTCTGAGGAGTAGCCTTGGCCAGGCCTCAAGTTCCTGGATGCACCCCAGCCACAGAGTAAGGCCTTTGTCCAGCTAGCCTCAGGTCTGTCTCTATGTAAAGAGTGCCCTTGTCCCTGAATGCAGACTAGGTCCCCCAGGGCACTTAGGGGGAGCCAAACAGGGAAGAACGCCACCATACCTGACAGCATCCACAGTCAATGCACAGAGAATTGCTCGACACTGTGGGCATTGACCATTTGTATGTATGGATTCTTACTATCAAATTCTAACTGCTCTTAGGTGAATCTCAAGGAAATTATTCTAAGTGAAAAAAGCCAGATCCAAAGATTACATACTCTGTGACTTCCTATATAAACAGTCTTGAAATGTCAATGTTGGAGAGATGGAGAGCATATGAGTGGTTGCCAGAATGGGATGTTAGGGTGAATGTGGTTACATCAGGGCAGCAGGAGGGGTCCTGGTCGTGGTCCTGCCTCTGACGGTGCTGACACAGATTTGATAGCCAGTGATGCAGCATTGAGCGGATGGTGCAAGCTGGCATCCACACAAGCAGGAGCGAGCAAACAGGAATAAGACAGGTGATTATACTAGGCTGACTGTTTAGATGTGAGAATCTTGATTGTTCTATAGTTTTGTAAGATGTTACCTTTGGAGTTAACAGAGCAAAAGCTACATTATTTCTTAAAATTGCATGAGATTCTACAACTAATTCATAATTTAAAATGTAATGTAGGAAAGAAAAACTGTAATTTATCACAGGTAAATGTTGATTTTTTCCCCTTTTCTCCTCATATCCTTTTCACTGGGCAGGTGTAGCTCTTGACTGTGGCATGCACTGGTGAATGCGGGCATGCCTGCATGGGGCCTTACCAGGTGCAGCTGAGTCATTAGAATATAAATCCTGCTGCTGTCATTATTATTGACAAGTGAGACATGATGAGTGTGAATACAAGTGTGCAATAAAGACTAGCTTCGAAAATATCGACTCTAAATCTTTGCAGTATTTCTTTAGACCTGGTCTATACACGTTCAAAACAAAGCCGAGTCCTCTAGCTCCACCTCAAGAAGGTACAAGCATTAGCCCGAGTGGATAATTCAGGCAGACTGTTTCCACTTGAGTGATCCAGGTAATTGCAGAATTGATACCTAACTGCCTCCATTGAGAAAGCTTCAGTCTCTTCTCCTTGATCATTTCTTTGAAATGCTAAGTTCTTCTATTTTTCTTCCTTGAGGCTCCACCCTGTTTTAGATACAGTCAATAGAAGAGGCATACCAAGCTATATTATTCACATTCAGCACAAGTACAATGAAAATAAACCATCCTGGAAGACAGTGCCCAGAAATTAATTATCACACAGAAAGTGACTACAACAGCCTTTTGTTACCATGATAATAAAATCACTACCACCTTAATACTGAATGAACTTGGTCGTGCCACTGTTGAATTTCTGCTGAATAAACTGAGAAAAATATTGCACATTATTCTCCAAGGAAATTCATTGTTTAATACAACCCTTATTTTTGTGTGTGTTGAATAATGAGTGGAAATATCTAGAGATAGGCAAGTGGTTAAGAGTCTCCTTTGCTAGTTAAGACAGATGAGAGCTACTTTCTTCTTTTTCTCTTAGCTGTTATTTTGTGTTGTATTGAAGTATTAAATCTATATTTTGGAGAAGAAGAACTGCTAAGATTTTTAAAATTATGTTAATGGGCTGCTCAGGTCTCTATCCAAACCGGTGCCTTTCTGTGGCATTTATTTGACATGTTTCATGAGTTGGTGTTTAGTTTAGATACTGAAGCAAACTAGCCTATAAAATACTGTGCTGTAAATATAAACCTTTATGAACCTCTTGGGATAGTCCTTCTAAAATGTGAATTAAGATATTCCATGATTCAAGCCCATAAACTGAAAAGTAGCCATCGCCCTGAGTAGTAATTTGTTTTCTGAAACCTTCAAATATAAATTGCCTTTGGCCTCTGCTCACTGAATCCTGCGTTTGCATGTATGATGGTAACTAATGAAGTTTTTAAAAATAGTTTTGAAAAGGAACTCAAACTATATTAGACTATTAGGATCTTGTGGAAATATACTCCTCCTTTTGTTTGGGGACTATTACGTGTTTTCTTGTTTAAAGAGCCGCCATATTTCACTGCGGAACCTGAGAGTCGGATTTTAGCTGAAGTGGAGGAAACTGTGGACATCGTGTGCCGAGCTATGGGTGAGTGTGGGAGGTGTTCAACAAACAGCCTTGAGCTGGGGGGTGGGAGTGGATACAGCATTTCCCTGGGGCCCCATTGCTGAGTGGGTGGCTAGAAACACAGCCTTGGAGAGGAATAGAACTGGCATTGGGCATATGCCCTTGAGGAAGGTATTGACCTTGCTGAGCTTTCATGTCCTCATTCTCAAAGCAGGGATAGTGATATTTACCCAAGAGAGCAGTGAGGAAGTCTGTCTTTATTTATTTAATTGTAAATTTCTTTGTAATTTTCATTCAATATTGGTCACGTTTGTATGGTTGTATTGCACCCCTTATTCCTCACCCCACCCCCCTTTTCCCTCTAAGCCCCTCTGGTCACTCCAACACCTCTTGCAAGACATGTTGGTCCATGTTTGGCCCACTGGTCTTGTCTTTTTCTGTATCTATGTCCTTTTTTCTGGTTGTGAACTTGCACTCCTGGATGGCAACAGATGAGGCTGCTCAGGTCTCCAGGAGTAACAGAGGTGGATAGTCAGGCCAAGCACATCAGGAACTTGTAGCGCAAACACATGGTGCGCTTCTCCAGGGTCCTTTCTGATGTCTGTCCTGTGTTGCTATTTCTGTGTCATACATTTCTGATGTTTTGGTTAGGGAATCCAACTCCCAGTCACCGGCAGTGGAAGCATTCCCTGCTGGAGACAGACTTCCCCAGGGGTTGGGTCCAGCTCCTCTCCTCTCTTGTGTTAGCAGTTCTGCTATGGGGCCTCAGCCAATTGTTGTGGCTTTCTTCCCCCATTGATTGGTAAAGGAGGGAGCCTCATGCAGTGAGGAAGTCTTGATTCCACCACCCCTCCCTTCCCAACAAAGCTTCTTGACCTCCTTCAGCCACACTGAGAGCATGACTGTCTGCCCCCCACCACCACCACCAAGGCTGGGACTTCATATTCTCATCCATGGGTTGACTGGGATTGGTGACCACATCAGCTCCTAGGAAGAGCAACTGTTTTAAATCTTTAAATAGGAAATTTTACTGTTTTTCTGCCTTTTCAGTGTTGGGTGGACTTTTCCTTTGTTATTCAGATAATGCCAACCCTTGTCCGCAGGCCTTGATTACTGGCTGTCTACTCACCATTTCATGCCCAGCAGCACAAGTAATTATACTGAACCCCCTAACTGAGACAGGCTTTTTAAGGCAATTTCATTAACAAAAGCTATGTGAGTGCTCTGGAGATTGTCAAGAAATGAAAGGAGCTTTTCTTTTATGTTAATACCTGTCCATCTCAAGGGTGGGCATTTTCTGCTAAGAGTGTGTAAGATAAGGTTTACTAACAATTTTGTTCATCTTCAAAACACCTCCACAAGAGATGTTATTATCTCACTGCACATACATGGGGGGAGGGGGGGAATAAAACCTTAGAAAGCAAAGTAGAGCAAGGTGGCCAAGGTACAGAGCAAGAAGGTGCAACGAGATCTTGCTAGTGAAGGCCTAGCCTTATGTCAAGTGCACAGGGGATGCCGCTTAACTGAGGGGCAAATGGAGAGAGGAGATCCCAAACCCAATCCATCAGCTATCCAAGCCAGTGCTTTGGACAGGACACCTCATTTGTCCCTAAAACTGAGGTCCTGGGACTTAAAGCAAAAACCACTCATCTGTAGGTATGTCATGTATGTTATGTCAGTTTCTATTTCTGAAAATAGGCAGCGTTGCCCTGTGCTGTGCTGATGGTAAATGTAGAGGCCGGTGTCTGACCATAGCCCCTTCCTCACACTGAACTCTGTGCAACAGCCTTGCCTGCCTCACAGACCTGTCCCAGAGTCTGGTTCTCAGCTCCTGGCCAGCCCCCATGGCCACTGTGTACAGATCTGCCTGTTCCTGGTGCTGGAGTCCTGGTGTGCTGACTCCACCAATTCAGCGGCAGGGGAACAGGAGACCAGGGGCAAGACCCACCAATGAATGTTAACGGAAATATCTTCCTCACCATGGTTGCATTGTTCTCTCTCTCTTATATAAACACCAGCTTTTTAAGGACAACAGTTCTCTGAAAGTGAAGCTATAAAATATTTAGAGGGCTTATATTTTAGAAACGGAAGTCTACACTGCTGCGTGGGATAAAATTTCTGTTTATGACATTAAACTACCCCAAAATAGAAATACTCCTAGCTCCCTATCTACTAACAATTATTTTTCAAGAAGTGACAATCCTAAGCTCTCCCTTTGACAAGAGAATGCTGCTTTTTGCTGATTTCCACTGAGTAAACTGCTTGTTAAGTATAGACTTATAAATATATATTGAACAGATCTTTCAACATAACATTGCCATCATATAATTTACTGCTTTCTTTTAATTTTGACAATGAAACTATAGCAGCATGTGAAGTGGTTATTCTTTATGAAAGCTACATCATGTAATTGCTATTATGAGATTTTACATGAATTGGTTATGCTTTTACCTTGAAATGGATTTTTTTTAATTTCTTGACTTAATGAAAAGTGACAGGAAACATAATTAAGGCAAAGAACAGAATCTGAGAATACATTATGTTGAAATATTCCATGACATTAGCTTTATTTATTAAAGAAGACATCTTGTACCTACATGGCATCCTAAATCAAGCGATTTGGATCTACTTTTCACCATGAATCATATCAAGATGTGTTTTATTAAATTCAGTTTGTATTTGGAGAAACTGAGATACAGCAGAACCACCTGAAATCTAGAAATGTTTCTGCATGTCTCCCCTTGCCTCCACAGCCAGCATACATGTGCCCCTGGAGGCCGGGACTTGGCTGTGTGGTGGTTTGGTCTAGCTCCCACTCCAACCTCTCTAGTCTGCCTAGCATGCTCCTCTTGGGTGAGCTTCATGCTTCTTGCTTCAGAAAGGGTCATGAGAAGTAGTCTTCCCCACTGCTCATCACCCAACTCATGTGGAAAGTCACTGGTGGCAGGAGCCTGGTGGTTCCTGGTTGGAACTTATATAGGAGACCACCAGTGGAGAGGGGAGTGTGGCTACACACAGAGACACTCACCATCTCCCAAGGAATCTGTACCAGCTATAAGCATTGATCATAGCCAGGGAGGAGTCCCCCTGCTCTTAGGGAGAAAAGGCCTATCCATTGACAGACCAGGTTCTGCCTGTGAGCTGCAAACACCCAACCTTCACCTTCCTTTAGGCCTCCAGGGCAGGGCGGGCCAGACCACAGGCAGCCTCATTTCCACTGTGATGTTCAAATGAGGGAGGGCCATTCAGAGCGACTGGTGCATTTCAGCTTAGTCCAGCTTTGCAGTCCTAGTGGCCAAAGTCTGAGCCACACTCTCTCAGCTCACTCTGCTCTTCACATACAAAATGGAGCCATCCTGCTGCCCCTGCCCTTGCCCTTCCCCCTCCTCTTCTGTGCTCACATTTATCTCAGGGGCCAAGACAAGTTTCCCCCCATCCACCTCTTATGTCTCCTCAACTCTTCACCAAATACATCTTGTATAGTTGTTCCTTGACCTAATCAATTGCCCCTCCAAACAGTAGGCTGTCACTTAGATCCGTGTCACTGCTCCACAAGCAGAGAGCTTTAAGGATGGCACACGTTTCTATTGTTAGTTGTAGTAATTAATTGGGATACTATCCACTGAGCACTGACCAGGTGCCAGCTCTCAGAGTTTTATCTATATTGATGTGATTACTATTCGCCACAACCTTCTAAGGTCACGATGGTCACTTCCTTCCCATAAGTGAGAAAATAGACAAGGAGAAATTATACTCCACCTAAGATGGCACCACTACCAACTGGGATTTGACTAAGTGCTGTGCTCTCTCCACCCTCATGACCCTTCCCTGAGCCCCGAGTGGCAGAACTGGGCCCTGCAAAGCAGCAGAGATGACCACCACATGCCTGCCTCTCACAGTCCAGCAGAGCTGAAAGTGCTCCATCTAGCTCAGAGCGAAACGCCATTTAACTCAGGGGAGCCCAGAGGATCGCATCTGGGACTGAGTTCACTCCTGTTCCTCTTGTTAATGCCTCGCTGACAATTTCTCATCTAAAGTGAGAAAAGTAACACCTGGTTGTTTGGGAGAGGGGGCAAAGGACTAATAGAGGAGAACATGTCTGTTCACATATAGCCATTTTGGTCTATGAAACAGTTTTGCCTCAGTTTCATGGTAAGGAATATTAAAATTTAATTTGTAATCCTCATGTTTGTCCACTCCTATGCAGGGGTCCCTCTTCCCACCCTTCGATGGTACAAGGACGCTGTCTCCATCAGCAAGCTCCAGAATCCTCGCTATAAAGTGCTCTCCAGCGGAGTCCTGCGCATCCAGAAGCTATGTCCAGAGGACTCTGGAATCTTCCAGTGTTTTGCCAGTAATGAAGGAGGGGAGATCCAGACCTACACCTACCTGGATGTCACCAGTGAGTACTGATACTGCCTGTTGCAGAACCAGACCCCTAGGTAGGAGCTTCGGGCCAGGGCTCCCAACCTTTGGCCCTGGTGATACTCACAAGGTGGTTATGTCCATCCAGTCCTTGAGATCAGCAGTAAATGGACATGGTGCTCTGGCCACTTGTGGGTACAGGGGGGCTCAGCTGGAACCTGTGAACAGCAGCATACACAGTGGTTCTCCCATCCCTGGTGTCTCCCTGTTCTTAGGAAAGCCTTGATTTCTTTTGGTGCTTGAATCTTCTTCTTTACTGAAGGAAAGTAGAAAAAAATTCCCCCATTTTTCTGGACAGAACTGGAAGGGATGTTCCATGAATAGCTCACTCCTAATCTTCTTATCTTTTCCCCATCTTTAAAATATTCATTTTTCTATTTTAGTTTTATTGACCAATTATGGTTCTTTTCTGAGTTTCTTTTATTATTCCATTAACAGAAATACTTTGGCACTCTGTCTTTGAAAAATAAAATAAAGGTAAAGGTTTTCATGTTATCTGTGAGTTTTCGTTTTAATCTCCCGGAGTTGTAAGATTGTTCTTTTAAAACAAAGTAGAATTTCATGATTATGGAATTATACCTTTCATGTTTGCCCTTTTGGAAACAAAATTCTTATATCCTCAGGTGTGAAAGCCATTTGAGAAACCAAATCAGTGTCAGCGTGTACATGGGCAATAGCTCTTGTGAGCCAGAATTTATGAAGACACTGGGAAAATAGTTAGAGATACTTGCATATAAGCTAGCGAGCAAAGGATGACTTCTTTGAACTTTGCCCAGGGTCAATTCATCTTTAAGTTAGAAGCATAGGAAACCAATATTGTGCTAAGCAGTAGAAATAATATTGGTTACTAAAGCTGGATACTGGGTTTTGGTCAATTAGAATTAAGCCTAACTTGCAATTGTGGGCTAGAACATTCTGGGGTAAGGACTAAGAAAACTTTTTCTGTTGAAGGCCAATTAGGTGTTACTGGCCTTCAGTTACTTTTGGCTTTGAGGAACATGGCTTCTCACACCTACTTGCCTTTGCTGCAAGCAGTGTGAAAATGGGCAAACAAATAGGCCTCACTATGTTCTAATAAAACTTTATTTAGAAAAACAGGAGACAGCCTGGATTTGGCCTATTGTAGCTTGCTGGCCCTGACTCCAGGAAGAGATCTCGGGCATATTATATAATTTCTCTCAAACTCACTTTTTCTATCAAATGGAACCAACCTAGCCTAGCTCACAGGGGTTTTATGAGGACAAATTGACACTTTAAATGAGAGTGCTCCTTAAACTGGCTACCATGACAACAGAGTGAATAAATAAAGCATAGTGATGATAATGCTATACTACCTTTCTGCAAAATAGTTATTTTTCAAAAAAGAAATTTAAAACATCTTTAATCAAAGGGTAATAGAGCATGTAAAACAGTCAATATATATTTATTCACTTAACAAATTGTTTATTGAGCATCTAATCAGACACTCTGAGTCTCTGAGGCTTTGGGGAAAGAACTATGAGGAAGACAGGTGAGGTTTCGATGCTTCCAAGAGAAAGACAGTAAAGGACAGGAATGACTGGGATGATTGCTGGGAAGACCAGAGACAGGGAAAGCCCCTAAGAGGTGCTCAGCAAGAGTTCTCAGATGTGCTAGAGCTGACACTTGAGTGAAAGTGAAGAGAGGACAAGCATGTAAAATCCCAGGGGACATGCATGTTATAGGGCATGATACGGGTCTTCTGGGGACAAGCAAGGCTATGTGTGTGTGCAGGGAGAAGAAAGTAGGTGAGGAGGAACTTTGAATGAGCAAGGATATAAGAGACATGCAAGAAGGATAAGCAGGAGCCAGCCAGTTGAAGAGTCTTGAGAGAAGTGCATGGAATTGCTTTGGGCTATCAAAGGGCTGGCTGTAGAATGTGCTAGAGGCTAAGAGCAGATGCTCTAGGATCAGGTAGGGATACTTAGTAGTGGAAACAGTACCAATGTGATCAGCACTAGGATATTCTTGGAGGAAGAAGCAAGAGAACTCACTGATCTGTGGGGATCCCCATCTGGTAAGGGAGAGGCAGCCAGCTGTGTCTTCATCTCCTTGAGTCTCCTTGTTTCTTCTGGGTGCATCAGCCCCAGGCTCCTCAGATGCTCTCACCTGGGCTTAGAGCCACAGAGCACTGATGGGCAGGGTATTCTGTTTTCATCAGTAGCAAAGCACTACAGTCAAAAGAGCCTTCATCCACACCAGCTGGAGTTACTCCTGTCTTCCTTTCATCTGATACAGGCTGTTGGAGGCTCCAGGCCTGTATGTCATCCCATTCATAAAAAGAACCCCAACACTTAGAGCCTACAACACTTAGGAATTCGCTGCTGAAGTCCTTGGAATCTGGACTTTTTAATTTTAATTTTAATTTTTAAAAGGGATCCAGGACAGCATTAAAGTAACCATTTGGGTAACTTTTAATATTCATAAATTAGCTTTTTTCTTACTTAATGAAAGCAACTTCCTTGATTTATTTAAACAAATCCTCCTTTTGTATTCCTCTAAAGCCATTCTTCCCAGGTCCTGCACTTTCCTACTGGATATCTGTTGCATCAGGAGACTGTGTTCTCTTTAGGTTGCAAACAAAGATAGACAATTCCTGGGAGACAATGACAGGTTATTGTCACTTCTGAAAGGTTTCCATCATTTATCACTGCAGTATCTACAAAATTAATTCTATAAAGGTCCACATGGACTACTTCACTGGGCCAACCTGAGCATTTTTGAGGCACAGCGCTCTGAATCTACCCCTGTTTAACTCTCTGCTCAGATGTCGCACCAACCTTCACTCAGCTTCCAGTGGACACCATGGTGACAGACGGGATGACAGCTGTGCTGAGGTGTGAGGTGTCTGGGGCTCCCAAACCTGCCATCACATGGAAGAGAGGTAAGCAGCCTGCCATCCACAGTGGCACAGGCGATGCAGAGCATGAACCGACCAGGTCAAGGGGCAATTTCATTCTTCTCACGTTTGCTCACTCAGTAGAGACAAACTAGCCATGGGCTGAGTACCTACGAGGTGCTCAATCAGGGTGACTGAGAGCAAACTCCACCGTCATGATGCTCACAGTCTAGAAAAGGAAACAGATATGTTAAAACAGTGTGCAAATATCATTCTCCTCTTCTCAACCCTTCAGAGAACATCTCAGGCCTACTGGGGGTCCTTGAAATCCTAGGGATTGGGTTTGGAGCAGCTCTGCTCGGACTTACTTTCCCCATTTGTGAAATATCAACCCTGGTAGTATTCAGAGTTCAAATGCATACCCTTTTTTATGTGTGGCCATTTGTTTGTGAGAGCAAGATGCTCCTAGCACAGGGTCATTTTCATCCCCTTTCATCTAACTTGTGTGAATCCCTTCATTCCAGTTCTGCCTCAGTTCCCGTGAAGACTGGTCCACTCAGACTATCTCTGTGGCATCCAGGCCACAGAGGGCAGCAGGACCACTTGCAGGCAGCCCTCACACATAGCCCCTCACACATCGATTTGAAGCCGTCAGTTCACATAGGTTGACTGGTCATGCAGGATGGGCTATATCAGAGTGAACTTCCAAACTGTGTCTAGCTCATGCTCCCAGAAAGCCATCTGGTGCTTCTCACCTCACTCAGGGGTGATTATTGCATACATAACATAGCTTATAAAGTGAGGATCTGGGACACTGAAGATTAATGAGAAAAGGGATTTCTTTATTTTATATATTTTTTTATATTTATAATATTTATAATTTTCTATAGAAAATTTTCACACATCAGAATATTGAGAATAATAAAAATCACTCAAAGCTAATGATCACACATGGATCATAATTTGTTTGACCAAGTCTCTCAATATTGGACAATTACGATATTCTTGATTCCTGTTATTCTAAAAAAAATAAGTTAAAGGAAAACTGCTTTGATAGGTAATTTTTGTGCATCGAGTTTCTGCTTTATTCTGGTCATTTCCTCACGTTATCTTCTTGGTTGTGGCTTTCTAACATCACCTTCTTTCACGTCAAGAGGTAGGGCTCTAACAGCTCATGTCTTCTGCCATTTTTCAGGAAGCCACATTTTGGCCAGCGGTTCCGTGCGGATCCCTAGGTTCATGCTGCTAGAGTCTGGGGGTTTGCAGATAACCCCTGTCTACATCCAGGATGCTGGCAACTATACCTGCTATGCAGCCAACACCGAGGGCTTCCTGAAGGCGTCTGCAGCACTCACTGTGTGGAGTAAGGACAGCGAGGAATCTTCTATTAATTCGGGTTTAATCATCATGTCATCTGCACTTAGGGAGTGTCCGTATGCCCTGGGACTCTCTAATTGAATCAGAAGAGAATGATTATCTTTATAACTAATTTATAGAAATCTATTGAGTAATTAATTTTTTCAGCTTCTAAAAGAATAATTAGAAAATATATTCAAAGATTCAATTTGGGACAATTCAGGAAAGATAAAAGATTAACTTTTTTAAGTCAGCAGGCTTGGGCTATTATCCCAAATTAATTCACATAACAAAACAGATAGATTGGATAATTTAATAAGCAGTATATGAGAAAACTGCATCAAGAATTAAAGTCCTCGAGAAAGTATGTTCTTTCTATATTATCATAGCCAATGAAAATATGTCTCGTGTACAAACTATGAATGCTTCCTATATATATATTAGAAGTGAACGCAAAGATCTTTGTTATTTCTACCTCTTTTGTTTATTTTTATTTTATTTACAATCAGGTTTATGAACTGCAACATAAACTGTCAGAAATGGAGCACCCTCCCTCATTGTAGCTTTAGTCCACAATCTATTTTTTTCCTCTCTGCTTCCCCCACCTCTGTATTATTTTAAAAGACCACATGAGCAAAAGCATGAGCAAAAGACAATGCTTACTTATAGATCTTTGTAAAACTCCCTGTATGAGAAGAGAAAGTTTCAATAACTTCCTGAGGGAATAATTTGTTAAAATACCACCATTGAAGAAAAACCAAATTATTATTCTTTATTTAATATCTGTTGGCTTTTTCTGATATGATTGGTGTTCATTTTGATAAATGACTCTTTTGATAAATGACTCTTTTGAACCTATT
This sequence comes from Uropsilus gracilis, assembly GCA_004024945.1. NCBI lineage: Eukaryota > Metazoa > Chordata > Mammalia > Eulipotyphla > Talpidae > Uropsilus > Uropsilus gracilis. The sequence goes on along the minus strand of PVHY01002844.1, from coordinate 93,797 downwards.
AGGTAGTCTAAAAATACCATGAATTTCAAAGGAGTGAGTTCAAATTCCCCCAGTATTGACATGTTCTAAATAAGAGGTTTTGTTCTATTTGCTGGTGTTTGGTCATCAACTCTATCAGCCACTTCTGATTCATCCTGTGTGAATTAACCATTCACTGAAAAGCTCACAAAAAAAGCTGGGATCTCAGGTTCTCTAGGTAACACACCATAAAATGTCGTGGATCTGCTAAAAATCAAAGTCGTAACAACACTGATGCACTTGAAGAGCATTTTCCTATGCACTATTCCCTATTTTAGTCTCTGCAACAGTAATTGGCATCCCCCTTACACAGACAAGAGCTTTAGAATGTAGAGGTAAAGCAAGTAGTGAGGTGAGCCCCTGAACTGAGTCTTGTAGACTCAGTTTTGGGAATCTTTGAAAGGAGAGCTGCATTTACCTCAGAGGTGTGCAGCATGAGGACACACTGCCCTTCCCTACAGCCTGGCGGCTGTAGCAGGCATTGGAATAATTGCTAAGCACCAGACCCCTCCTTACCAGCTCCCCAGTGTGGGGTGAGGAACTGGATTTCTGAGTTTCAGTCTTCATTACTGAAAATTGGGCATAGCAGTAGCGCAGCCTCACAAGATTGAATTGGAAAAGTCACAAAGTGCTATGCAGACATGAGACTTTAGAAACTACCAAACTGATCACTACCTTGGGGGACAAAAATCAAGATTTTTCCTTAAGCAACAAGAACCTAGTAAACATTTGCATATGACCTTGCTCATTTTTCTAGAGCTTTTACAATCCCAGGGTTGACCTGGGAGGTACGGAGACACCCAGCTCCCCTGCCTGCAATGTGAAGGGCTCCTTCAATTCCCTGAATGCTGAGTGCTTCCATTTGCACTTGTTTTTCCAAGAAGAAACATGGAGGTTTTGGTGTCAGGTGGCCAATGTGTTACCCTCTGAGGGAGGAAATTTTCAAGCATATAGCTTTTTCTGAGTTGTGACTTTTTTTTTCTCCCTCAGATCGAACATCCATTGTTGACCCTCCAGAGGACCTGGTCGTGATTAAGGGGACCACTGCCACACTGCGCTGTGGGGCCACCCATGACCCCCGGATTTCTCTCCGGTCAGCTAAGCACATTTCTCTCTGGTCAGCTAATTGACTCTCTGGTCAATTAGCACTGTGGTCCATTACTGTGGCGTGAGTTTATGAAGTGGAGTTGAAATGAGAATGGAGAATTTTAGGAACTTTGATTCCAGCCACAGATCCCTGATTATAGCATCTTACGCTTGTGGGCGCCATCATTAATCACACAAATCCCATTTTCTACTCCAGTCTTATGTATTATTTACAGTGAGCTATGTTCCACTTCATGACTTCAATACAGCTTTTCATGATTTTTCTGCTAAGGTTAATACACTATCTGTAAAACGTACTTGTCAGAGGCTGATACTTAATGAGAGAAAAATCCAGAGGGATCGAATAGGATTTCAGCAGTGTTTGCGCTGGGGCTGTGCTAATACTCCAGAGGGGTTTTCTCTCTTCCAAAGATGGTTTCATTGTGAAATGGAGAGCAGCAAGGGGGGCCTGACATGGAAGGAAGGCAGCCACAGTTACCTGACACATTGGGAGAAAGCTCCATAGGGAGAAGGGAACTCGGTGATTCACAAAGAAATTTCAACATGTTGCCTTTGTTTGAATCCAGAGTTGGAAGGCAACAGTGATAAATATAACATTCCAGGTGACTGTGTGGCAGCAAACACAGGTGGCTGTTGAATGTGAGCTTCTTCCCAAAAAGCTGCCACTTTCAGAAAAGTTTCGAGTTTTCAGAATCTGCCTTAGCAATGAGTCCAGACCTACAGCCATCCTAGTATTTTCACTCTGGCCTTAGCCCAGAAGGCATATAGTCTGCCAAACGGATAAAACCAAGATGCCTGCCTGCCTTCTGGAACATTTTGCTCTGAGCAGAGGGAGATGGCTGTTGATGTATACATCATCAACTGAATCTGGAAATTAAGCTGTTTGCTCACTGTTCTTGGGCAGGTGTTTGGCAAATCTTGAACTTCCATATCTCCACCTGACTCTCTGGAGCTTCCAAAGCTCCAAAACCAAGTTCAGTTTAGTTTCAAGAATGTGAGATAGAAAATAAATGAACAAAAACTGACACACAGAAGACTACCTCAAGAATATTGGAGGCTGTCTTAGAGATGGTTCTCATGCCTGGAAAGGATTCATTCATTTCTAAATGTTTGGGACTATGGTTCAAGAGAAGAACTAGGACAATTCAGCCTGGTTTTCTGCTACTCTTAGCTCAACCCCCTTGGAAATTGGCCGTTTTGTTTTGTTTTGTTTGTAGCTTTTTAAGTGTGATTTTTAACTAGACAAAGTTGGGGTCTCCTTTATGAGAAGGAGTTAGGTTACTCACTCTCAGGACACCTGTTGGCCAGGGTTTCTCTGCCCCGAGAAACACTGCATCCTCAGTGACTATCTCAGCTAGATTTTATGCACATAGTGAGCCGCTTATTCCTTTCCTTCTTGCAGAATTCAAGCCTATATGGTCTCTGTCTTAGCGTAATTTCAAATCAATATTTTGCAAACATCTGTGCTTTTTTGCTAGGCCTTATTTGAAGAACTCTGTCCATCTTGGAACTTTGAACAAATTATTTTGGAGCCAAAAGCCAGCACTTCCCTTTTAGCCAGCAGTGAGGAGTGGCCCAGCCCACTGAAGTGTAGAGGCTGGAAAGCATTTAATTGATTCCACATTTGAAAAGAAAAAAAAATGTGTTAAAATTGTGATAAATCAAATAAACCAAGAAGAAATACATTTTTAAGGGTGATGTGCCAGGATGGCTGGGTTTTTTAAGAAAATATGGTTGTGGGATATGATCTGTGCTATTGAGAAGTTGGCTAATTCTACCCCAGTGATTTTTTTGAAGCAAACATTGACTCTCATCCCAGCCACACCATTGTCCTCAGAGAACTTCTCAGGGTAGGAACATTAGATGCAATTTCAGTGAGTGGCTTGTGTGCTCAAGATTCCACATTTCCCATCTCTAAACCCAGAGACCAGAAAAATAATTCAGCTATCTTCATTGTCCTGTTTTTAACTTCAGCCTCTATTTTTGTGATATAATCTAGATATCTGGTTGGTTTTTTTTTAATCTAATTCACATATCTTAAAATATATCCTTTTACAAGAGCACACTTGAGTGGTTTTTAGTAGATTCACAGGTCTCAGTTGTTTGCTTCTTCATAGACAGGGAAGGCTCAGAAGCCAAGATTCTCAATTAAGACTCTACTTGGCCCACAGCTATGTCTGGAAGAAGGACAATGTGGCACTCACCCCATCTAGCAGTTCCAGAATTGTGGTGGAGAAGGATGGGTCCCTCCTCATTAGCCAGACGTGGTCAGGTGACATCGGAGACTACACCTGTGAAATCATCTCCCAAGGTGGGAATGACTCCAGAGTGGCCCGACTGGAAGTGATGTGAGTATGGTTGCTGGGTGGGGGTCACCATCTCCTAACATTGCACCGATACAGTCAGCCTGCCCTTTGCAAGTAACTGTCACTTAACATGGGTGTCATCCATGTCTGGTCCCTAGCCTACAGACAGGGACCTGTTTCATGTACACATAGCAGGGATTTGTAAACTCCAAATTAAATTGCTTCATCTTTGGTTTAGATGATTGGATGATTAGTTTTCCTTCTCATTGATCCCTGTTATCATATCCCCATGCCCCCATGCATACCATGTGTAACAGGCTCTACTCACCACACTGCAGGTAAGAAATAGAAAGTCACTTTCCCATTTAATGTCCATCAGAACCTCTACTTGCTGAGAAATGTCAGGGTCAGCCCGCTGAGGTGAACTCTGCCCTTGAATGTCAACCAGACTGCAGGTTGAAGTTAGTATACCTGCCTCTCCATGGGTAAATAGATACTTTCCATTAAGTCTTTTGAAATCCTGGAAATAGTAGGCGGCTAACCATTACTCTGCTCTGAACTTCGCTGGGTGCCCAGAGGTCCAGGCAGGGTGCCCAGAGGTCCAGGCAGGAGACCATTGATCTCCTCTGTCTTCCACTCTTTTCCACAATTTCCTCTGTTCCTGGGCAGGAAGCTGAAAGGCCTGCTGACAAATTTTTATTTTCCCAATATGTATTTATTTGCTTTTTAAAAATGGTGCCCTCCCAGGTGTCCCCTGGGCACATGCAAACAAAAGTAAAACCCCAAAATCAAGAAAGAGGCCAGGACCATCTGTTGTCAGGGCAGCTGGACTCAGCAGTCCCTGGCTGACATGGGGCTGCTGGGCCATTAGAAAAGGTAATTTTCAGAGATTTTTTTTCTCCCTAGACTCTGCCCACCTGAATCCAGGAAGGATTCTGCAGGCAAAAATCATTTCTTAAAAATAGAACCGAAACATTTTAGAACACAGGGCCATGTCTCATTTATCTGAATATTTAGGCTTCAATTGAGGGGATTAAAAATGAAAAGAAAAAGAAAAAAAAAAAACAGAAAACACGGAGTGTTAAGGAATTAAGGACATACTTGCTAAGTGTTGAACACCCAGCCTCCTGTGTTTGTGGCTTGTGCTCACACACAGAAGAAACAGACTACTGACTCCTTTCTGCCAGCCCCTCTTTGTGCTATTTGACTGGTTAATGATGTGTAGCAGCTGGTTCAGTGATGTGCCTTCAGTGCCTGGAAGAGCACTTCCTACTCCCTAGTTAGTCCTTTTCTGTTTTCTGTAGTGGTTAGTCACCTGAGCAAAGATCGCCCTTCTTAGTCCTAAAAAGCAAGTGGCCCTGCAGTCACAGAAATTGCCTGGAGCTCTTGGTGCCTCCAGGCAGCTGCACAGGTGTTCATCCAGCTTTGTAGGTGTGCAGGGAGGGCCCATCCTTCCCACCCTGCCTTCAGCATTGTCCTGCTGTCACTAGGTTCTTCCTTCCTGGTCCCCAGCCCTCCTCCCCATGCCCCCTTTTCCTCAGCCATCTGCCACTCCACAGCTTGACTTGTGTCTTTAACCATCTTCACAGGAGTTGTCCCTCTCATCCACCCTTCAGGACCACTCTACTTTCGGGGCCCCAGGAGGTCTCGCTACCACAGTACTTCCTCACACCTCTGCCATCTTGTCCCAGTGTTGCTCATACGGGTGGTCATGCCTACTTCGCAATCCTTACCCTGCTGAAGTAGAAGCAGCTGCATGGCTCTGCTTCTTGAATGGCTGACTGTGACTCGTACCTGCTTAGTAAATATACATGGGCTAATTGATGGCATAAAAGAATGTGTATGTGTACACACCATGGGTAATACTCTTCCTAATTCAGGGCAGATTCTTAACTTCCCTTCTGCTCACGGATCCTGGGTCTTCCCCTGTGAGCAAACAAATACCTCAGATCACACTGTTGTGAATCTGGATACCCAGCACCCCAAACCCTTATTAGTTCTGGCGCTCCATCCCTATTCCTCCCTTCCATGTCTCTTGCTGGAGATTGTTTTGTTTCGTTTTCAATTTTCATATCATTGGATTACATGACCAGTGAATTTACATAATCCATTGTGCTATTCATATTTTTAAACTACCTTTGAGAACCCTCAGATCATCCATCATTGGTACCAAATAAATGTTAGCATTTCATAAAGACTTTGTCAGCAGAAGCCAAATTGCATACTTCCAATATGGGCATTCTTTTTGTTCTGCACAATTTTTATGTTCCGCTGATTTACGTATCTTCCCTACTATTTGTTTATTTGATTCCTCTAAGTAAAATATATTTTTCAGCAAATGTTGCTGTATTCATAAAATAATAGACATTCTGTAATGGTAAAATGCCTCATCTCTAAATATAGAAATATTTGCAGATTTGTAATTTAAGCCAATTTAGGTACAACTGGTTACAAAACTGATTTGGAAGATAGTTGTTCCTGTGAATTGTTAGCGTAATAAACACTCGACTCTTCCAAATCTGAATGAATTGGGGAAGTTGCGGATTATAGTGTGGTGTGTCTTCAACTCCAAATAGGTCTTAACTCTCTGACATCAGTAATGACAGTAGTAATGATAATAACAATAACTCACGATTGCAGGCCATTTTGTGCCTCTCAGAGAACTTTCAAATGGAGCTCAGTAACATTTCTCTGATTTACTCAGATAACAAAAAAAAAAAAGAAAAAAAAATCTCATATTGCAGAAGTGACTGAGAGGTACTTACGGCTGAACAGTGTCCTTCAAAAAAGCCTGAAAGCCCACTTCCCCTGCTTCCCCACTTCAGTTAAAAGCTGTTTTATTAAATATAGAAATTAGGAGCATTAGAAGTGGGCTTTTCAAACGCAGGTCCTTCATTGACACTCTCTCAGGTTCACTTGCTCCGTGTCGGGTGCCTCTGTGCGCTCTGCAGGAGGCTGCTTGTGGGGCAGGTGTCCCTGCCTGGCAGGACGGGCGACAGCTTCCCAGAGTAAGACTGACCTGGAGGGCCCTCCCACCTCTTGCCAATGTCATGGCTCTGGAAAAGGGACCTCTCTTCCCCACCTCCATTTTCTCGCCTGTACATCGGGCACATTCTCACATGCTTTGGAAGGCTTTGAGAAGCTTGAGTGCACCAGTGTTTGTGACTACTGGTTGTACACTCAGTCAGCCGTGGCTCTCAGGATGCCTTACTTTCTGATAACAACGGCCTCCCTCCTTTCAGCATCTGCCCCACACCAGCACCAGCGAGTTTCTTTTTTATCCTGCCTTATATTTGACTGTATTTCTGACCTCTGTTCACGGCTGTGCCCTCAATGCCCAGAACAGGCTAGGTTCCCCATTAATGTCTGTGCAAGCTCTCACCCCACTACCGTGCTGAAATGGGTTTGGGTATTTCATGCCACTGAGGAGGACTGATTTATGAGGGGTCTGATTTTTATCCCCTCCCCAAGAGGAGAAACTCCAATTCCAGGAATTCCCGTTTAATTCTTATAGATTAATAGCATAGTCACACAGGTCACTGGTTCTGTTAGTTCTTCCTTACTGGTTCACCAATGCCTTGAGGGAAGGTCCCGGTTCTGGGATGACTCTGTACCCCCAAATCATCTTTCTGTGTTGAGCACACCAGAGGGACTGGGCTCCTCAGGCTTTATGGATTGATTAATTGTTAGTCATTTAAAGACACAATTAGCATCGCATCTTCCCTTCTGAGATCAGAGACTAATTCTTTTGAGCCTGAGGTAGAGAGAAAACCTAATTTACAGAGCCCACTCAAAGGCTCGGACCCTGAGATGAGGGGAGTGGTTTCTTTCAATAAAACTACTTCTGACAAAGCCATAATAAGGAGTGAACAATTTAATACCATTTTGGGCGAGTTATCAGGCCCCCCTCATCTTCTTCCTCAGACTGAAGTCAAAGAAGATGGGTTTGACCAAATCATCATTTCTGCGTTAAAGGGGCAATGCTTTTTTATATAGAAAAATACTTATCTGATCTTCTTCTGAGGGAGCAGTTCCCCCCTACAGCCACAGTTTTACCAATTGCTTTCTCTGGAGTCTTTTTCCAAGCGGTTTTCTCAAGCACACCTTCCTTCATCTCCATGCTATACAGTGTTGGGTTGTTAATTTCTGATATTATTGTGGTGTATTGATGGTGATTTACTCCCTCTTTCTCTTTAAATTACAAAGTGATTCAGCACTTCATTTCCATTGTTCTGCCCCTCTCTTTCCTTGGTCACCCTGTCTGCATATTACTGTCTATGAGTCATTCTGCTGATCATTTATCTCCTTTCAAAGTTGACAGAGAAATGCGAAGACACAATCTATCTGCATTAGATAAGATTCTCTGAAATGGACTCAGAATATATTAAAACCTCACTTATCGGTTATTGATGAGTTAGTCGAATATTTCACAAAGCTTAATTTTTTAGATAACCAAAACTTATCATTTGAAGAAAAAGTTTATGTTTCCAGTGTATATCAAAAAGGTCTTTGCATTATGAAACAGGGATACACAAGAAATAGAGGGGCTCTTCATAGAGGGTAGTGATGGGTCCCCAGTGTGCCCAATGGGTCTTGACTTCTAAGCAGGAAAGAATTCATGTGGGAGTCAGGATGGGTGAGTGAGAAATGAGATGTTATTGTGGCAATAGTCCACACAGGAGCATGAGTGGGTCTTAAGGCTGCTGATATGTATACTTGCTTACTTTGAGGGAGCAGGGGCTCACAAGGGGGATTCTGAATGGGTTTGGCCATTCCAAAAGGGGCGGGAATTTACAGATCAGGATAATGAGATCTGACCAACTTGTTTATCAGAAGCACCAGGCCCCTAGCCTCCTGTTAGATCAAACAGGGCAAATTTTACAAGTAGTGGCACCTGGTGTGATGAAAAACTGGTAGGACTTGAGTCCCTTTCCTCTGGAATATGCATAGCTTCTTTCAGAAATACTACATGGGGGAAGCAAGGAGCTGTGGCCATTGTGCTACATTCCTGTCCTGCCTCAGTAGAAGATGGAACTGGGAAACAGTCTGCACTTTCTTCTAACTCCAGGTCCATGGTATAGGAAGCACCACATTTTGCATTGACCATTTCCCTGGTGTCACTGCAAGTCAGTGAAGGAAGTTTTTGTTGGACAGGGGTGCTCTGTGCCCAGGCTCATTGTTCTAGATGCAGCACACAGGTATCCTGGGGCAGTGCCGGCCTGCAGGTCTCCATGCCTCCACACACTTCGAAGCTGCTTTGTTTAAGCTCTAATATTTTTTCCAATCATTAAAAATATCTTTTTTATCCCTCCACCTCAGGCTCTTGGCTATCATTTTGCTGGTCAGTTTGTGCCCACTTCTGGCTAGCCCCATAGGCTTCTCCTTAGTTGCTTTGCTCTGCTAGAAACAGGGGAGTGAGAAGTTGTCTCATTAGGACCACCTCCTGAGTGAGGATCGGCTGGCTCCAAAGGACAGAGTGGTGGCACACAGCATCTTCCCAGGGCTTCCTGAGCTAGCTTCTGGGGACAGTCTCACAGTCAGTGACACCAGACAAGAACTGTGAATCGAAAACCGTCTCAGAAGCCCTCCCACCCAAGAGAAAAACTCCTTGCCCACCTGTAAGAGTGGTCATTTTTCAAGTGTGCACTCGCTTTAAGCTAGGAGAAGCATGATCGAAAATCCTTGTTTTCCCAGTTATGGAGAGGATGTGCTTTTAGAAGTTAGACTGAGGTCCAGCATAACCTACTCCAGGCCACTAGAAAAAGGCTGCAAGGACATGGTAGTTCTCAGGAGCCACAGCTCATCATTCCAATTGCCCAGTTATAGCCCCATTCTTTCCTGGTCTATGTTCTGCCCAGTTCATACACCCCCAAGAACAGGAATGGCCATTTCTCAAGACTTGTCCCAACTTGACTGAGTGCCCCCCCATCTTTTACTCCCTGTATCTTTCTTAGACCCCTGCTGTGTATGTCAGCCACAGCTGCCTGACTCCTTGAAAATCCAGCTCATTATTTGCTTTGTAGTCTATCCTCTTTCCTATTATATTTTGTCCAGTCCCTTGGGACCCTTTCCAGTGAACTTGGGGCCCCAGTTTAAGCCCTAGAAAGTCAGCATCAAGAAGATAACTGAGGGATTTTCATGAACTTACCCATGCTCTTAGCAAGCTATCACCCTTACAGTGTAGCCTCACTGCAGTGAGCAGAATAGATAGAACTTCTGAGAGAACTTCAGTCAAGAACAGAGCTTGACTGAGGGCTGGTTTATCAATGGAGCAGAGGGTTTGAAGTTAGGGGCATCTCTGAGGTAAGACTTAGTAATGGATTAGATATGTGTAGACAGGTGGCTCATGGATGAGAGTGGAGATTCCTGAACGTGAGCATCACCTGCAGAGAATAATGGGCCGGTAAGTACCCATTTTGGAGGGCAAATAACTCCTGACTCAGAATCAAGCCCCAGAGATAACCTCTCTGAAATGTTTCACTGGAATTACTTCCTCCCCATTGTAAGAGACCACCTAGGCTCTCCCAGGGTCTTGTCTGTCTCACATAGATCTTTCCGGGTTCTCACAGGTGCTGTGTCTGCTTCCAGGGCCTCCCCTCCTGACCTAGAGGTCAGACACTGGTGCCCGGCAGGAAGCTTCCTTAAGTACTCTCACAGGTTGAAAACAGTCTGGAGCAAGAACTAACCCTATCAGTCTTCTAAATTAACATCATCATGTCAGAAAATTTGTAGGAAAAGTCATTACCGTGTGACACTGTTACCATGTGACAGTGCAACTGGAGTTGCACTGACCCCATAGATAGAGGACACTGCCCTTGTCAAGCTGCCCTTCCTTCAGACACCAGCCACAAGCTCCAGAGTTCCCCGGCCACACACACTTCTGACAGACTCACTAAAATTTGGGGTTCCCTACTACCCTGACAGGTTCAGTAATTCCTAGAATAACTCATAGATCTCAGTTAAGTGCTATATGCAGAACCAGACAAAGAGATATGTGGGAGGGCCCCAAACAGGGAGCACCCCATCTTCAAGATGTCTTCTGGCAGGTAGGTGTCTGACTAAACCAGGAAGCTCATCTGAGTTTGGTATCCATTGTCCTTGCTGGAATTTCAGTAGTAGGTTCATCGGCTCACTGGCCATGTGATTGAACTCAAGTCTCCAGCCTCCCCCTCCTCTCCCAAGAGGTGAGAAGGTTGGGCTGTCATCTGTGCCCAACCTTCTAATCACAGGGCTGTTTTTTCTAGCTTAGACACCCCCTCCCACTCCTGGGATTTTTTTGGGTCCCACCACAAGGGCTTTTGTTAGCATAAACCCAGATGGGGCTCCAGGGATTCACTGTGAATAGCAAAGACAGTCCTGTCACTCAGGAATTTCCAAAACCCTGCCCAGGAATCCAGGACAAAGTCCAGACAAGCTCTGTGTTAGATACCATAGTCTTACTTGGACATATTTATATAAGCTTATTCTTAGTTTATTTTCATATGAGATTACTTCAACACTTCTGGTTTGGTTTCAGACAAAACCAATTTAGGTTAGGGGGGAAGAAAATGGCAGAAGTAGTACAGATATTTTTATCCTGTTATTTCCTTTATTTGGGTCTTCATTGGAAACGTTAAGGAGGTTCCATTATTGGAGAAATCAAGTAGAAATGACTGCTCCTTTTCTGATTTAAAACTTAATTCACAACTAGAGAGAAAGCAAGGCAACTTTCCAGGCTCAAGTTTATTCTTTATTATATTAATTTAAAGTCACAGTCTATATTAGAAATATTAGTTTGTTTATAAACAGTGTGCCTGGGTTAGAGAGAGCTATGTTTCTTAGGTAGCTGCAAGCACATAACCATTTAATAAATTCCAAAGTATAATGAGTACATTTTTAAATTAAAAATATCAAGTATAATTATGGCTTTTTATTCTGACCTATGTGGGTCAGCAGTAATTGATGTCTAAGAGAGACCAAGAACTAGTTAGTGGGTGAAAAGGGTAGCTCTTGGTACCCCCTTGCCCCAGCACTGCTGGGATTACTAATAAAAGGATAGCCATCCTAATGGCCACAAAACAGGGTCCTGCTTCCAGACTCTCAAGATAGAAAGGTTAAATATGGGACTTGGGCAGTTTATGATTTTTAGGTTGCAGACCTTGTGTGGTAGTAGAAACTACAGTTGGATTTTGGAGTCTTGCCACTGGTAAGTCCCAGTAAAGACATTTTCTATTAGTAACTTTTCAGAATTTATTTACTTTAATTCTTTTCCACTTTATAGCCTTGCTGATATTATTTACTATTTCTGTGGGATTTTAGTTAGTGTTTTCACCATATTTTCTTCCATTATCCAACAGAGGACAGAATGACAATGGAACCTCATGCCGTCAGTGAGTGAGATAACTCAGTTGTCATGACTACGTGTGGGCATTTGGGCTGGTAACTCCAATACCTAGTGTTGGAAACCTCAAATCATATTTCCCAAACTTTTCACATTTATGTGGCTTACTGCATTTGCTACATTTCTATTAACTGCTTCTAGGTAGAAGAACAAACCGTTGACCACGAATAGACTGTGTAAAAAAGTGGTGGCCCCCACTGGATTTAGGTTATGATTCATTAGTTGTGTCAGAACCTTCCAGAGGGATTAAGTCAAAGTTTAGAAAATGAAATAACATTGTGAATGATGTAGGATTTCCTGGGGGAAGGGGAGACAGTGTTTGGATGTGGGACATATTTTATGTTCACTTTCAAAACATTACACATCAGGGCTGTGCAATGTAAGAACCCAGGCTAACCATCCATTCTGATGTGCATTTTTTTTTCTTTTTCCCTTTGGTTCCTTTTCATCCAAGTGAACTACCTCATTCACCTCAGAACCTCCTGGCCAGTCTGAATTCCTCCCACAGCCACACTGTGGTGCTCTCTTGGGTTCGACCCTTTGATGGAAACAGCCCTGTTCTTTATTACATTGTGGAGCTCTCTGAAAACAGTAAGTAGCAAAGAAAATTGTCGCCATGGACAGTAATCAGATCTCTTTCTGTGCTCTTAATATCTGTAACCTTTACTTCTGGCTCAGGCCCAAAACAACCAGTAAAATGTTATGATGCTTTATGGGGCTTCAAATGATAAGCACAGCTCACTGTAGAAAAGATAAAGGGAGATGTGGCAGCCTGGGAAGAGAAGAAGTGATGAATAGTTGGAGGGCCTGCTGTGGGAGCCTGGTTGTGGTGGGGGATGCTGGCCCCAGCCCCCCCCCACCCCCATGCACAGAGGGCTGCCTAAGGCAAAGACTGCTGAACCAGTGTCATCCTTTGAAATAGCTTAATAGTACTCACACTTGGGTCTGATTGGAGAGTCAACAAAGGCAACAACACTAATGGTTAACATCTTCTCGATGTTTCCTTTGGCTCAGACAAGAGGCCCTTTCTCTTCTCCCCTTCTTTGACCCCTCAGCAGCAGTCAGCACATCACTCAAGCCCGCCTTTAGCAGGCATTTTCTTCCCTGTGTTTCCTCTGACCTCACTAGCCAGTCCTCCTCCCTTCTGCTGGCAGCAAGACATGACCTTCTATGTCCACAGATTCGCTCCTCTCTGTTCTCCCAGAGTCTCTTCCTAGGAAACCTCCCAGTGATTGTTAAGTGGCATCTTTTCTTTGAGAGCATATCTTGCTCTCTGAGTCTTTTTCCAGACTTCCACTTACTTCACCATACGCTGAACCCAGTCACTTCACCTCTCTGTTTGTCTCACAGAATTTTCAAATGTAACTTCAGTAAAATCTGTCTTTGGACAGTTTCTTGCCCTTGTGCTGTGCTCACTTATCACTGTGCGCACTCCAACCTCATGTTGGCAGCCCTGAGGCTTCTATGATGTTCAAGTCAGAAACCCAGAAGTAGAGCCTGGCTCCTTCTTCCCTCTCCCATGCCCCACCTCCCCGCAGTACATCAGCAGTTGCACCAGGTTGGGCTCTAGGACACTGCTGGAACCTTCACCCCAGCCAGGCCCCCATTATCTCTTACCAGGGCAGTTCAATATCTTCAGGCTGGCCTGCAGCCTCTACTCTTGTCCCCTTCCAAGCCACTCTTTACACAAGCAGAATATTGCTCTTCATAAAGTGTGACTAGATCCTGTCCTCCCTTGTGAGACTTCCTACTGCCTCCTTTGTCCCATGCAGCCCATCCCCCACAACCCCAGGCCACTCTGCTCCTTATTCAGCTTGTGCCAACCACACTGGCTTCATGGCAACTCCCTGCATGAGCTCCATTTCCCATCACAGTGATGTTCCATGGCTGGCTCATCTTCCACAATCATACCTCCTTCCACAAGCTATCCAGCACACCCACTTGGCTGAAGCTAGTATCACCGAAGGCTGTTAGATTTCCACGTCCTGGCTTTCTAAATGTACAGCCATACCTTCAGTTTGGAGCGCCCTCTCAGAATGAGCCCCATGTGCAGATCTCATTCCCTTTCCTGTGCACAGCACTGATGGGTGCTCTGGTCTGCCTCCCTGAGGGAGGGCAGTTGTGTGAGTGGAACCCAGTCTACCTGCTGATCTTCAGCTTAGCTTTAGCTCAGCACCTCTGACCCATGAAAGAAATTGTTGGCATTTATAATTTGAATCTCCTGCCTGAGAAGATAAGGTATCACCTCTGTTTATGGCCTGTAAGTAAGACAGAGTTTGATAACAGTGTATACAGTGACCGAAGGAAAGTTCTGACCATAAGAATTCTGACAGAGACAACTGTCACTGGATGGCCATCACCTTGGAATGACAGGTGTGTTTTATTCACTCATATATTGCCCATCCCTAACACCTGGCAGGCACTCAGCAAATGAATAGAAATTAATCTAGCTGGTAGAGTCCCCTCATGATGGATTCAGTTACTGTCTTAGATAGTCTCCTAGAGGGACATGTTCTGCCCTCCCCAGTTTACATAAAATAAGGCGTTATTTCAAACTCCATCAACTGTTTTCTCTACAAGTTGCACAATTGGTTGGGTCTTCCAGTCGGATATCTTGCTGAAATAAGACACAGATTTTATGTGTAGTAATTCCCTCCATCCACCCAACACTAAATCTTGACTAGGCCTCTCCTCCACACCAGGTGTTTTGCTGAGTGCAAGCCTGACGAGAGCCTAAAATGACTGGTCTTCACTCTTCATAGCCAGGAGATGACCAGACAGGCCAACATCTTCTGCCAAATATAGTGAGCTCCTGCTGAGGTGTAAACAAAGCTCTGGAATGGTGAATGAGGACCTGTTGTAGGATTGATCAGAGCAAGCCAGGGTCACCTTTAGAAGCAAGCAGCCTCTAATGTGACTTCCAACAGGGGAGACTGAGCCAGGACATTGCTGTGGGTTGTATGGTGATATCTGCCTAGGAAAATTCTCCTTTGTTCTTGATGACCTAGCTAAAATACTGCTTTTCCTTCATATCTTCCTGTGAGCTATGTCCCATCATGTCCTCCTCAAGGTTCCTGTGCTATTATTTATATTCACTTTGAGTACGACTTACACACCCATCTTCTAGTAGGACCACAAATGCCTTGAAGCTAAGGAGGGTTCACATGTCAATTCACTGTGCCTCTGATGCTAATGGCATGCCTGGCACGTGCTGTACAATGATCTGGTTGCTCAGGTGCTTCATTGCACTAAGCAGGTCATTAGTCCCTCCTTAACTTCTAACTCTCCTGCTGGACTTGTCTGGACCTAACAGAGATGCCCAGTTGCTTTTCCATCAGAACCTCTAATGTAGAAGAATCGAGTATGTTCCACCATCACCATCACCAGTACTATTACTATTATTATTGTGCAAAGTACTATTATTACACAAAGAAATTGGAGTGGCTATTTCCAAGCGGGTCCTGCTTTCAACTGTACAAAATGAGTTTGTGGCTTTTCCTGAAATAATCCACGCTGCTATCAGTCAGTTAGTTGCATGTCTTCTGCCACAACAAATAGGAAACTAAACAATCTGATTTTAATTTTTATTAGCAACTAGCACCCTTAAGAAGCAATTGAACATGCTGGTTAATTATGGTCAGAGAGAACAGCTTTGTGGCAAGGACACTAAAATGAAAATTGCATTTGGTCTATCCTCAGCTGTGCAAAGTAGGCAGTTCTAAATATCTCCATCCAACAGGTTCATTCATCCAGCTACTTGGAATACCCTGCAGCCAGCTCCTCCTGGCAAGCTGATGAGGATGCCGTTCTCCTGGAAACCGTGCATCCTACAGTGGCCAAGCTGACAACCGTTAGTGGCAGAGGCAGTCGCTTTGTAACACCTGCCCTCGTGACATGCCAGCCTTTACAATAAAGCCACTTCAGAGTTTTTATGGCGCAGAACTCTGGAGCTTGAGCTCAGCCTTTGTTCATGCACTTGACTGGAGTCAAATTCCTTTATGGGAAATGCATTTGGCCCTCCGCGGGGATCCCACAGTTGTCTCTCTCTGAAGTTAGATAGTTCTGTCATCCAGGTGCCTCTTTGGTAAGCCCAGGGCTCAAAGGCCTGGTTCAAGGCACAAGTCTGGGCCCCTGAGGCGCGTGGAGGGTGGCAGGAAGGGGGACTTAGGGGATGTTCCTTTAGGGATTACACGAATTCTTGATGACTAGGGAAGAAGGAACCTAGGAACAGGCTGAGAGAGTTCTGGTGAATAGTGAAAGCATTTGGCACCCCTTCTAAATGCATCTTGAGTTGAGTCAAGACTAAGTTTTCTTTGTTATTATGATCCCAAGGAGAGAGACTGTCAAAAAAAATTGGTGAAAGACTCTGAAGTGAACCAAAATACTGAACGTCTTGTCTAATGCGTTCTGTCAGAGTTGTCTGAGGTCATAGGAGTGTGCACTTATCATTCTTTTGAGCTGTTTTACAATTCCATAGACTGTGGAAAACTTAACAGTAATAGGAGTAATGCCTGTTCAGGGAAGTGCAAATACACTGTGTCCTGTTTATAAGTGGTTATTACAGCTGTGGGCTCTTGTTCTGTAGATAATGACCAGTTAACATCTATTTTTAAATGTGTTTCAGCATTCCTGATTATTAATACATGTGTGTTATTTTCGAGTTCTCTTTTGATACAGTTATAACGTCTTACTGGTTCTTTCAAATTCATTAATGAGTTAACTAGAATTTTGACAAATGTTAATGTTATACTTAGGTGACAATTTTATCTCTTAAGAAATGTATACTTTAATAGGAGTGAATTGGCATTCTGGATGCAGACTTCTCATGTTAGACAATAGTTGTGGGTCCTTACAGCTCAATCTAATCTTCAAACTCATTCTTTGTCTATTTTCCATAAGTTGAAATAAAAAATTTCACTGCTAAAATAGAATGATGGCAATCTCTTAGCATTTAGAAAAATTATGTCTTTTCCCATTTTTTTTAAGTTTTAACATATGTCTCCTAGTATGGTGGTGTTAGTAACAAGTGCAGTCATATGAAAAATTCAAAATATTTCGTTCTTTTATTTCTCCTGTTAGTTTTTAATGACTATTGAGTGTTCATCGTTGTGGTTTTTTTTTTTACATTGTACCTTATTTAAATTTAATTAAAATATAAAATAACTTTATAGTTTTTATTATTAAAGTTATGTATACTTAGTAATAAAAATTTAGAAATTACTTAAAGCACAACGAATAAAAGCAATCCTACAGTCCCCTGTGTGTTGTCAGCTAACCTTCCACCATGTCCTTCACTGCTCTCTCCTACTCCTTCAGGCCTGGGTTCCATGCCCAAATCCTTGCACTCTGTCTTCATGTTCCCCTCTTCCCTGGCTACTTCTTCCTCCATTCACTCCATCTTTCATTCATTCCATCTACTCCTCATTACTTCTTATTCTCTTATCTCTGGCACTGTTTTCACTGACCCATCTCATAACTTCATTTCTAATCCTCCTCCTTTAATATTGGTATTGGGTTTTCTCACTCAGTTCACTGGGATTCTCATCCTACCTGCTTTCCCTGCCGATTTCATATGGTTCACCCCAGGGTTCACACCTGCCCACATGCTGCAACTCCCTTACTTGTGTTTCCAACCTAGAACTCTCCCCAGAGTCTCAGATTCAGGTGTGTCTTCTAGATACCCCCACCTAGCTGTACAGGGAGCTCTTCAGGCTCAGACTGTCATCTGAAAACTTATCTTACTCTCCTCATGTTGGTCCTTTTCCAAGTTAGAAACATAGAATTCTTTCTTGACTCCCTGCCATTCTCTGTCCCCCACAATTAAACCAATACATTCTGTTGGTTTTACCTATTGTGCGACCTATTGTTCTTCTCAACTCCTATGATCACTGTCCCTGACTATCACCCCCTCACACTAATAACCATTTAACCTCAAGTCCATCCTTTGTCAAACCACCAGTGAGAGTTTTCTGAAACACACACCAGGCCAAATAAGTGCTGCTGTCCCCTGATGGAAACCCTTCAAGACTTCAGAGACAGCCCCACATTTGATCTGGGCAGTGATCCTCTATAACCACCTGTGGCACCCTCAAGTTGCTTGTGCTTCAAACATATCCTGGAGACTGCTCTTTGACCCGTTTTCTAGCCAGATTGCTAGCCCTAAGTCTTCTCTAGATAGATACTCTCATTGCCTAAAGAGCAGATTGTTGGCTTAGTCAAGTGATATTACACAGTTACATTTATCATCTGACTACCACCTGCTTCTCCAGATTTATTTCCAGCCACTCATTGCTTTATTTTCCATGCATCCTCCACAAGGCATCACTCTTCATTCTGGAAACACTAGGTAGTCAGTGCCACTGCACCTCTGCTCAGAATGTCTGGGAATCCTCTCCCCATTCCCACCCTCTTATCTTTGATCTTCTCAGTGATATCTCCTCCATGCGTTGTCCCCCATCCGTCCTCTGGAAGGCGGTGTCCCCTTTCTCCTCCCCCGGAAGGTGCTGTTCCCAGTCTCTTCCTGTAGAGGGCACTCTGTCCAGTAACCTCCAGAGCATGGAGCCTGCATACTCAGTTGCCGTGCTGAATTATTCACCCAGAGGAGACCGAGGGTACAAGGAAGGTGGGATCTCAACACGAATGAAAGTATCTACATGGAAACTCTTAAATGACTTTTTTACTCCAAATCTGTAAAGATATCCCCCTATGTTTTCATTCATAAGATTTATGGTTCTGAGTTTCATGTTAAAGTCTTACAGTGTTTTACTTTGCATTTCTTTTGATTACTGGTTCTGTTGAAGTCATTTTTCCAAGTTGGTTGGCTTTTTGTACTCCCTCTGCGATGATTTGTCAATTTCCTTTCCCCCATTTTTCTGTCAAGGCCTTAGGGGTTTTTCTTTTTGTCACTTGTGGCAAGTAGTTTTTCAATTTGCTTTTTACCCTTAATATTTGTGTATTACTTTTTGACATATGGAAGTGTTTGGTTTTATATAGTTAAATCTATTGATATTTTCCTTTATAATTTATTTCATTACTTTTTTTTGGATATTTTAATATTATCAAGGATAAACTATATATTCTAATAAGTTTTCATCTTGTTTTTAAAGCTCTATTTTAATGCATTTAACTCTAATTCATTGCAATTTAGGTGTTAGGTTTTCCGACATGACATTTTATTGTTTCCAAATGACCCCCATTTTCCCAGTATGATTTATTGAATAATGCATTTGTTTGTTAATGTATGTTTTTTAATATATTAAGGGGACCTGTTTATATAAAAGTCTCTTTTAGAGTTTATTTGGTTTATTGATGTGTTGACAGTTTTTCTATGAGTTTTATAGTATTTAATTATTTGGACTCCAAAATGTGTCTAAAACTGATATATCAAGCATCTCATATTTTCAGAAAGTTGTTACTTCTTATCACTTGTTTATTGTTCCAGAAGAAAAAAAATTGAATTATTTTGTCAAGTTCAAAGAGTAGCTCCACTGACTTTTAAATTATATCAAATCATACTTAATAGTATATATTAAATTAGAACTGACTGCTTGGTAATTCTGTTTTTCCATTCCCAAAAATAATTTTTCTCCATTTATATATTTTTATATTGCTCAGAAGTATATATTTTTCATAAGGTCCTAAATTGCTCCTTCTTACTACTATAAATAAGTTTTTCTTTCTATTTCATCTTCTAAGTAGTATTGTTGGACTATAGGACAGCTATTCACAACTAAGTATTTATTTTCCACTTAGTCTCTTGTTCACTTATTTTCTTAGTATTCTAGTGATTTTTCACTAGATCCTCTTAGTTTTTATTACAGGCATACCTTTTCCAAATAGTAAAAGTTTATTCCTTTTGTCTTTATATCTTACTGAAGTTCTCAGTAATAATTGGTATAACAGTGTCTCCCATTGTTTAGTCTCTGCTCTCCATGGAATGTCTGCCAGAATTTTACTCTTAAGTATAGTATTGATTTATTTTTATATTTTTTAATTAAGGTACAAGTTGCATGTAATAAAACGCAGAGATCTTAAATGAGGTCTGACAAATGTACACACACCAATGTAGCCTCAACTCAAACAGGATACAAACCATTTCAGAATACCAGCAAGGTCCCTTGTGTCCCTTTCCAGTCAGCCACCCTTCCTCAAAGGCAAGCCCTCTTCCTACCTCTGTCTCGCAGATTTGTTTTTGCCTGTTCTTGAACTTCATGTAAGTGACTATGATGCTGATTTGAAAAGCAGTTTTCAAATATGTGATGCGTTCCTTCTCTTGCTCATTCTTGGGATTTAAACAATATGTGTCGGGAAATGTCTTCCTTCTAAAAAAATTATTCTTTAAAACACTAAGCATTCAATTTAGCAAGTGCCAACAGCTTATGCTATAGAGTTCAACCTGTGACCACCCTACAGGTCTGACATGAAGTCCCAGGGTCCTGACCTCCGAAAGGTTTCAAAGCAGATGCTAAGAGGGGCTTTTGCCATCATGATAAGGTTTAGAGCCTCCGTCTTAAAATCAGTGCACTTTTCCTTAATTTAAAAAAGAACCACTGTCTTGTCTCCGTGTCTTATTTCATGGCTTCATTTTTCCTAAGGATGTGCTAAAAGAAATATCAAATTGGCAGGTCACGTCTGCATCTTCTGCATCACTCACTGTCTCTCAACATAGGAATGCCCGTACAGTAGGGGTCTCTGTCACCAAGAGATGCCTGTTTCCCTTGAGGGACTTTGCAGCTTCCTTTTGAAAGCTCTACTATCCAATGTGTTGCTTTTCATCTGGCACCTTGGTTCCACAAAACCCAAAGTTAAATTGAGTGTTTAAAGTACCAAAGTCACCAGGTACTTAGAGCCTTTCTGTCTTCCTTTCCTTAGTGATTTTGGATTTACATCTTCATTTTCTCATATACTTTTTTATATTTTTTCACTTTAAAAGGTTTTTCAACCTCTTTAAGTAGGACATGGGTTTCTCTCTTTCTCTCTCTTTCACACACACACACACACACACACACCCCTCAGACCAAAGTCATAAACCTCAGAGACTTGTGGAGCAGGGGCAAGTGGGTGAGAGCCAAGCCACACTGATAGATCCCCTGGCAGTAGTGTTCAAGCAATTCTGAGGCCACAGGCCATGGGAAAGTATCAGGGGCATGGCTGTATATACGA
This sequence comes from Uropsilus gracilis, assembly GCA_004024945.1. Taxonomy (NCBI): domain Eukaryota; kingdom Metazoa; phylum Chordata; class Mammalia; order Eulipotyphla; family Talpidae; genus Uropsilus; species Uropsilus gracilis. Next base: position 72,824 of record PVHY01002844.1, on the reverse strand, counting down.
AGGGTAGTTATGCTAAGTTATTGAATGAATTTACCAGAAAGGAAGGTGGCTGGGCACGCATTCCATGGAATAGGAGTCTACTGAGAGACCGTGATCTGGACAGATCATCTGTCCATTGGAGCATGCTCAGTTGGAGATCATGTTTTGGGGCTCAGGTGGCAGCATCTTTGTGGGCAGTTTCTGGAGCTGATAGCTCTCTTGAAGGATCTTCCTCTTGTCAGCTACTGGTCTGATTTGCTTTTAAAGAACATCCTCTGAGGTCTGCTGCCTCCTCAAGCCATCTTCCCAGCATCAGGGAGGCAGAAAAAGTCTCTTCCTTCACAAGGACCATCTCTCTGCTGTGTGGCTCAAGTCTTTCTTGCGCTGACATGGGTGTCTTTTCATGTTCATAGCCCGCTCTGCCTTGCATGCTGCTCTCTGTGAGCTCATTTGCTCCTGTGTGAAAGCTGCTCCTGACTGTCACCACACAATATGTTAAATGTCTTCATCCCCGCTCGCTATTATGTACTTAAAAGCTGACAGTCTTTGTGCTGTTTGGCTTGCCATGATGGCAAAAAGACTTTGTTCTTTATGCTTCAAATCGTTTTAATGCTGTCTTTGAAACATCTCACACAGGTATTTTCTAATAGCGTCAGAGTTGTTAGGAGCTATTTTATGTTTTAGCTCACTTTTCTTTGGGTCTTTGCATATTGAGCCTCACATTAATAGCATTTGCTTCCATTTTAAGATCTGTCTGGAAAAACAGTGAGTTTCAAAGATATTTATGAAAGGAAGATCATTGATGTCTTACAGGCCCAGACAGGGGTTAAGGGGGAGAGTTACAGGTTTTTTCCCCTTTAGCTGCCCCAGGTGAGATGAAGAGATGAGGAGAGAACCTCGAGTGACTCCCGCATGCCCTGTTGGCCCTCCCTTTCAGAGAGCCTTCTCCAAGCCTATCCTCAACCTGATATCACTCCCAGTACAGATACATCATCGTGACCACCACTGCAGAATACAGAGCAGCCCTGTGTGTGTCTTCTCGAAGCCTGGGTCAGCTTCCCGAAGGAGAGGGCCACCTGCTTCCACCCCGGTCCATCAGCCAAGTCTGACTGTGTCCTCAGTCTGCTGTGCCAGGCTCCCTGTCCCCACCATGATGTGTCTTTTGCCCAAAGCTCACTTCCTACATGTCTGGAATTAAGCCAACCCCATTCCAACCTCTCTGGCCTCTCTTGGCTTCTTTTGAGGGAAAAGCTACCGGACTTCAGCACCCCACACCCTTCCTGGCCCTGTGCCTATCTCCCTGAGCACAGGTCTGGGCCAAGTTTGCTGATTTTCCCCACAGAGGGAAAGCTCCTAGCTTCTCCTTGTGAACATGTACCCAGCCCATCCTTCAGCATGCCTTTGACCACATTCCCTGTTTATATCAGTCTGTAGTTCTTTACTCTCCAGGCAAAACATGGGATATTTTAACTCTGATGCTGCAGACTTTTATTGTTTCTCTAAAGGCATATGTAACACAGAACACCTTCCTGAAGAGATGGTTATGTAGCTGACTGTCTCCTCTTTGGTGTTCTGTTTTAGGTAGAAAATCCCATTACTTCCTGCTCCTTCTTGCTGGTCTGTGAGGTTCTCTGACTAGTGGAAACCTTTCTGCCTCAGGTATCCTAGTAGCTTATGGTCAATCCCTCTTGTGACCTCAGTCATCTCCCAGGGCTACCTGGAGCAGATCTGAGTCACAGTGTTCTTCAAAACCGTGTTTGAATTCAGTCATTCTACATGTGCATACAACATGAGAGATTTGTGTCCATTGGGAAGACCCAGAATCGTCTAACGGTAATTTTTTTCCCAAAAATGTTATATCTACCAACTCAAGCTTCAAATTCTCTACTACTATAAATTACATTCCTCCCATTTAAAAAAAAAATTAACCAGAATCCTGCAGAAGAATTTCATTTAACCTTTGCCATCAGTTCTGCTTCTCTTTTAACATCCAAATGAGCCTGAATAAACCAAGAGCAGCTCTTCTCTAGCTCTGGGTGTCCTTGTGGCTAACCTCTCCGATCCAGCCTGGAGTGGAAGCATGGCCTGGGGTGGAAATCAGTTCTACAGCCTCACCCTAAACATTCTCACTGATGGAAGTTGAATTATTTGTGGACTAGGCTTTGGAACTATATCTCTTTTTTACTTGATAACTATACCTATGTGTCCTTGACCAGGGAAAATGACTAAAATCAGAAGCAGCCCAGAATGAGGAACTTCCCCAGCCTGGTGTCCAGCCCTGCCTAATGCCAGGTGTCAAGTCAGGGATGACCTGACCACAACCCACCTCACTTACCAGGGATGGTTGGCCACTTGGTTTCTGCACAGCTACCAGCTCCCAATACTCAGGGAACACTGTGAAACCCATTCTCCCCTGACACTAGGGGCTCAGTCCTTGAGGGAGCTATCCCACTGAGTTCACCAGTGTAAACAAATAAAGCGTCTTCTCTCCACCTCTCTGAGTCATTGGCCATCTTCCTGGAACCACTGCCATAACATTCTAGATTCCCTGACGGGAGCTAGCCAGCTGGCTCCACTGTAGCCACTGGTCCAGTGCTAGGCTGGTGCTCTGTGTGGCACTCCCTGGAGGGAAGGAGGTGGCATATGACCTGCGGGGTTTTAGGTCCTCTTCCCTGAGGTGAGAGAGGCCTCCCTCTACCTGTTCCAACTCCAAAGGAGAGGCAGGCAGATAGACCCAGTAACTCATCCTGACCAGGTAAGATCCTGGAAGTTTGTATTATGGAAAGCACTAACTAGGTAAAAAAGTGGAGTATAGGCATATATTCCAGTTCAATAGCCATCAACATTTTACCATATTCATTTCATTAATTCCCCACTTACTTTTCTAGAGAATTTTAAAAGAAAAAAAATTTTTTTTAAATTCCTCAGAAAGAAATTCCAGGAATTATGTCATATGTCATCCTTAAGTGATTAAGTAAAAAGCTCACAAAAGAATGTCTTATCTAACAAAATTAATGATAAACCTTAATATCGCTTAGTACTCAGTCCATATGTAAGTGCCCCTAGTTGTTTTTTCAGAAGTCTTTTTACAGCTGACTTGTTTGATTAGGCTCCAGACGAGGCTGCTTGTTGTCTCTTAGTCTGTACATCCACAAGCTCCCAATTGCTTTCTCCCTGCTCTCCTGGTGCGGCCAGAGCATCTGTCCTGTGGCATGTCATGCCCCAGCCCTGGCTTTGGTGAATGGCCTCCTGATCTCACTTCATAGGTTCCCCATCTTCTTTACTGCCTGCAGTGGCATGGATTTCGATGCTGTTTTTGGTGTGATTTCCCTGGCCTATGTGTGTCAGTGTTTCCTGGGTGTAGCTGGCACTCCCCACCGAGGCTCGGGAGGAGAACCTTGGTCCAGCTGCTCTCTGTTACCAATGCAGACCTTCTCTGCTGTTGAGGACCTGGCAGCTTGTGATTTTTGGGAGAAGTTATTTAATCTCCCCTGAGGCTTGGTTTCCTGTGGTAAGAGGAGGACCATATTCCTCCCCAAGGGGACTTGTGACTCAGGTGCACAGCACTTCCAGACTTCAGGCTGCTGTGCAGACATTTGGTTTTACTAACCGTAATGGGCTTCGTGGCAATTAAAAAAGTTTTCTTTGCAAAAGCATCTGCCTTCCTCAAATACCTTTAACTGAGGAAGTGGGTAACGCTTAATTGCTGGAATAGGCTTCCATCCATTTGCAAAGATTAAACACCACTAGCTTTTTAAACAACAGATATCTGGAGGACAATTAGCTCCTCCTGGGTTCTGGATGCTAGCTCAGAAGATTAGCACGACTGTCTGCAGCAGAGGTTTAATAGCCTGACTGGGAAAGTCTGAAATTTCCTTGGTCTTCTGGATCAAAGGAGCAAGAGGTATCCCTGAATGGAGAGGGGAAACTATTTAAAACTTTTATGGGATGGTTTCTTTTATCCAAAGATCCTTCTATATCCCAGCCCCTAAGACCAGCATCCTGTTGTAGTCCTTTGTGAGGACCAGGAGAAGAATCTTTTAAAAGGATTTTGCTTAGGCTGGGCACAGTGGCTCCTGCCTTTAAGCTTCAGCCTATGAAGCGGCAGGGGCTAGGGATTGCGGTTCAAGTCCCACCTGTGGCCTGTAGTGAGACCTAGTTCCAAAAAAAATAGCTGGGCGTGGGGTGCACGCCTGTCATCCCAACTGCCTGGGAAGCTGAGGCTGGGTCTTACTTGAGTCTGTGGTACCCGGGGCAATGAGAGCCTGCGGTTCCACAGGCAAAAATAGCGAGACCTAGTCTCAAATAAATAAATAAATAAGGGGATTTTGCTTATTGTCAGGAACAGACCTTGCTATTTAAATTTTAACAGTTCTCAGCAAGGTTGCAATTCTGAAGCTTCAGACTAAGCTAATCCTTTCCGAGCCACTTTTTTTTTTTTTTTCTGTTTTGGTACAAATCAGAGTACCCGTGGGACGGATCAGATTCTTTTGTATTAGTTTTCAGTTTAATCTCTCTTCCTGCCAGATCTTTTATCTTCTAGTAAGAGAGAAAAAAAAAGAATAAAGAATCCTGTAGCTGCATCCAGAGGACTAGAAGTGTAGGCTGGATTATATAGGTTGGGTTAATGGGTCCTCTTGTCAAATCAAACTGGGCGAGAGATCCTACTACTGGGGTTAGGCACTTCCAAGAATCGTGTGCCCTCTAAGTAGACAAATAGTGACTAGTTGCAGGGGCAGAGGCTGAGAGGAAGGTGCTGAGAGCAGGAAAGGCAGCTTCTGGGCATTCTATGCCACTTCTTCCTGTGATTAACAGCTTCGTTCAGCTGGTTTGAATGCTGTCCTTTAGACTTGTCTTGAAGCTGAAGTTGCCTTGGTCACTGTGCTTGACAGAGCGGTGAGCTATTGCTTACAATCAATGAGATGTGCGGGGAGAAAGAGATGGAAGATAAGCTTGCAGAGCAGCCTCTCTCTATCAGAGTGCCCAGGCAACTGGGCAATCTCAAATTAGAATAATAAAGGAGGGAACTTTACAAAGGGGATTTTACAAGGAGGAAAGTCACACACAAGTCACCTGGGGCTGGTAACAGGGGAGCTGCTCCCATTCCTGGCTCACAGAAGCATGGGGGCTGCAGACCTGAGAGTGCACAGAGCTACCCCTTGGAAAGAGCAGGTACTTTAGGCTGTCAGAGCAGGTAGTCAGAGCAGCTATCCAGTGAATAAGAGCAAGCCCTACTTCTTTATTCTCCCTCCCTCTGCTCTTCAGAAGCCTTGGGGCAACCTCCCATCTTTTCCCATACCATTAAAAAAAGTTGAATTTAGTGAAATACATATAAAACATAGTATCTTTAACCATTTTTAGATGCTCAGCTTGGCAGTCTTAAGTATATTCACGTTATTATGTAATAAATGCCACTGTTCCTCTCCAGAATGTGTTCACTATCCAGAATTGTATTGTCCCCATTAAATACCCACTTCCCCACCTCCTTTCTCCAGTCTCTGCTTTACCACCATTCCACTTCCTGTTACTCAAGGGACTTCGTTTACGTACATTCATACAGGATTCAACTCCTTTTAATCTGAACATAGTGTCCTCAAGATTCATCCATGAATCTTGACATGTTGCAATGTTCTTATTTTTTAGTGCTGAGTAATATTCTAGTATATGAATAGGGTACATTTTGTTTATTCATCCACCCTTCAATGTGATGGACAATTGAATTGCTTCTACCTTTTGGCTATTGTGTTGAATGCTCAATGACTGTGGGTGTACAAATCCCTTTTTAAAACTCTATTTTTATTTTCTTTGGATATACTCCTGGAAGTGGAATTGCTGGATCATGTGGTCATTCTATTTTTAAGTTTTTGAGGAACAGCCATTTATTTTTTGCAGCAGCTGCACCATTTTCCATTCTCACCAATACTGCACAGGGCTCCAACTTCTCCATGTCCTTGCCAATACTTGCTATTTGGTGCTTTTTTTTTTTTGCCCATAATGGCTATCCAAATGGGTGTGAGGTGTTGTCCCATTGTAGTTTTGATTTGTCCCTCCCCCTATTTATACAAAAGAAGCACAGACAAAATTGAACAACAAGTCAGTAAAAGAGCCCTTGGTCAATGTTGGTGCCCATGTTTGCTCTACCATCTCTCAGTCATCAGAATGAAAACTCTCTCCATTGAAGCCTGACTTGGAACCCCAGTTCCCACCCAACAGTCACACTGAGACTAGGAGTGCTCTCTCATCCCCAGTGCTGGAAAGTGGCTTGTTTCTATAAGGAAGCCTCCTTAGAAAGCCAGATTGCCACAGGCTTTTGGCTGCTAATAGGAGGGTCTGGGTCTCTCAGGGTGAAAAGAGAAACCATTGTGCTTCCCTGTAGCTAGTTGGGGATGCACACGTTGTATTTTTAAGGAAACATAAAATGAGGGGGCTCCTAATCAACGCTAGCTTACCCATCATGGCCATTCCACAGCCAAGAACACTGAAATGCCCAGCTGGCAGGGAAGACTGAATTCCCAGAAAGCCATTTTTGGAAGCAGTTTTATTTGAAATAATTAAAAAGATTCCATCTTCAAGCCCAACTGGCATCATGCTTCTGAGCAGCATAACTTTTTGTTGGGGAATCCAGTTCATGAGCTGCCGTTGGTGAGAGAAACCTTTGCACGAAGGTCAGCACAGTTGCTTTGGAGTCTCCTTCAGTTCAGAGCACCTGATAGCTGTTTCTTGTTGACCTGGAAGGAACCAACATGCATTTCCAATGCACAACCAATCCCAGACCCATGAGTCCTCACGGTTAGATTACTAGGCTTCTGCAGCAGTGCTGTGACTCACTCACGTGTGGAGCGTGCATGTAGCTGGCATTATCTTTGCTCTGAACATTGCCTGATGCCGAAGTGGACATCATACATAAACCATCACTTTCTGGCCAACTCGAGGGTAGGGGGTAAAAGGATTTTAGCACCACTACCCAGAAACAAGACAGACAGGTTGATTTCACCAGGCCTCTTTTCCCATGGTTTACTTTACTGATAACTTAAAAACAGAGTTCAGGCACCATAGTGATTCAGAATGGGAACTGACAGTGGGTACTCAATGTCACTGCCAGGGCTTGTTGCAACCCAGGCCTCCCTCTAGGAAGTGCTCGGGCCAAAAAGCATGTTTAACTGCACAACACTCACAGAAAGGTAGAGGAGCCCAGCAGAACCTTCTGAAGCCTCATTTGGCTGACAGAATTGTTCTCCCACACCTGCCAGAAAGCTGGGTGGAGAGAGATTGTGAACTAGCTCTGAATTTCATTACATCTCTCTCCAGCCAAAGCCACTCAGGGTGTGGTGGTGGAACGGACCGCCACGCAGATGGGTTGCAAAATGCACAGCCCATCTGTCTTTATCATGCTCATTTCCTCTTTTATTAAAATGTTAATGAATATAGTTTTTATTTATCATTTGGTGACATGTGCAGCATCCTCTTCTGGGAGGCAGATCTGCAATCTGCCTAACCATGTGAGCTGTCAGAGAACTCTTGCCTATCACATATTGAAGACAGCAATGAGAAATATTTCAGTTCTGTTTAAACTGCTATATGCAGGTTGAACAGAAATGTCTTTACTTGTTGACAGCAGCATGGGGGTAACAGGAGGTGCTTTGGATTTGGAGTGGGGACCTGAGTTTAATGCCAGACTCACTAGTTACCAGCCTCATGAAGCTCAGTTCCCATGTCTGTTATTGGACTAAGCACTCCATCTCCAAGACCTGTGTTAGGTAGTCAGTAGGATGACTGAGGGAATGCATTTTGTGTGTGCTTATTATTTATTTTTATTTATGCAGGTTTGAATTTGCTTTTTTTATTCTTTCAGACTCTCCATGGAAAGTACATCTGTCAGATGTTGGTCCTGAGATGACAGGCGTCACCGTACATGGTCTGACCCCAGCTCGCACCTATCAATTCAGGGTGTGCGCCGTGAATCAAGTGGGCAAGGGCCAGTACAGCACAGAGACGAGCAGGTATGTGAGCACCATCCCTCTGTAAGGGCCTAAGAGCAAACAGAGGCCTCGTGTCTGGTGGAGGAACTTGATTGAAGTAACCTCCCTCCAGTCATCATCGGTGTTACTGGCAAAATAGAGAAAATGCAGTGGCATGCTGGACGAGTTGGGTTGTCCTTCATCTAAGTCTTCATCTTAGACGTCTGTGGTGCTCTGACTGTGCTGACATAAATTATTCCTGACAGCACAGCCCTCTGTATACCTGAAATGCAGAGCATACCTGTGCCCATGCCCTTTATCCAGCTGAGTGCCAATAGCGTGGAAGCTAGTGCCGTGTTCTGACAGTCTTGACAAGGAAACATATCGGAGTATTGTGAGAGAGCTGAATGAGCTCCAGGGTTGCTGTGGATTCCCAAGTGGACTCGAGGCTCACCCATCCTAGGGGCAGCTCCTTCTGAAGCCCATTCAGATATGACATGGGAAACAGCTTCATCAGATTTCAGCACACCCGCTCCCCAGCCACCCTGAGCTCCCCAGGGGCTGAGTTGTAGAATTGTGGAGTTCTAGATGACTTTGTTTTTTCTCAGAATGTGAGTTTACTATGAGGAATATTGAAAGAGCCGAAGAAAATAATTTGGAAGGAGTCTCAAACTGTGGGCCTGTGAGCTGGCTCGCTCAGGCTTGTAATCTGTTAAAGAGTAGCGGTGCCATGGGTTATTCAGACAGAATAAGGTCACCTCCTGTGTCTTCCTTGTTGCTGCCTAACTGATTTCCTATTATGTTGATTTGTTGTAACTATTTCATGCGTGTCCTTTCAGTTTGATCAGCTGTGTGTTTTGTTTTTCTCATCACTCAATTTTAGTAAATAACTCCAGATTCAGCAAGACAGGGAACATCAATGAACCACCTTTGTTTCCCCTGCTCATCTCTATTCTCCCTCCCCTTCCTTTATTTGTAGATTGATGTTGCCCGAAGAACCACCCAGTGCCCCTCCCAAAAATATAGTGGCCAGTGGGCGGACAAATCAATCCATAATGGTCCAGTGGCAACCACCCCCAGAAACAGAGCACAACGGGGTGCTGCGTGGCTATATTCTCAGGTAAGTAAGCTATGATTGGCTGGTTTTAGAGTCATGATAAAGAGTTACACATCTGCACCAATCATGTACCTGTAAGCGGCAGCCTAGGAAGCGCATCAGGGACCAGGGATCACGTTTTGAGTCCTGCCAGGGGCAACGTAGTGAGACCTAGTTCTAAAAAAAATAGCTGGGTGTGGTGATGCACGCCTATAATCCCAGCTACCTGGGAAGCTGAGACTGGGGATTGCCTGAGTCTGTGGTACCCTGGGCAACATGAGCCTGCGGTTCCATGGGCAAAAATAGCAAGACCTAGTCTAAAAAAAAAAAAAAAAAGAAAGAAAGAATTACACATCTGCCTTGTTGAGGTTGCACATTCAGATGTCTGTATATCTGAACAATCAAGAGAGCCAGGCCAACTGTAAGTTCTGTAGGGAATGGTGGTGATTGTGGCAAACTGGAGGACATAGTGAATGTAGACAGCTTGACAGAGACAGTCCAGGCATAATGCGTACACACACAAGGTGAACATCAGTAGTTGCATTTTAACAGAAGAATGAAGCAGGGTATTATGGTTTGGGAGCATAGCAGACTATACATTGTAAATCCTTTCATTCTAGATAATTTTTTTTAAACCAGGAACATGTGAACATGTGCTATTAAACATAATAATTCTAACTAGTAATAATGCAGTTCATTTAACTATTAGTCAGTTGTTTCCATACCAATATGTCACTGAGTTTTAAGTTTTTCTAGTGTTTTAAAGAATTTTTAAGTAATAAGAATAAAATCAACAGATTTTTAAATACAAGGCAGGCAGAACTCACATGTCTGAAGGCCAGATGTGCCCAAGAGTGGTCATCTCTGTCCTCTAAGGTTGACTTCGAAGCATATTTCGAGAACTGTACCAGAACTTGGCTGGTTTTGAAAGAAATCCCCTTTGCCAGAACTACTGCTAATTTTAAAATTGCACTAAATGTGAAAATTGCAGTGGTTTGTTAACATAAGTAAAAAGTAAAACAGCATTAAAAGGTAATTATTTAATTTCTCCTCATGGATTATGGAACAGTGAACAGATTTGCTAATCTTAATGGTTAGCAGCTTAAAGGGCAAGAAGCATCAATGGAGATTCCCAAAGCCTAACTGATGCTTATTCTGAGCATGCAATCATCCTGATCATTCTCAGTACGTGGTCACATACTGGGCTATCAAAGTTTAAGTCTTTAGCTAAATAGAAGAAATCATGAGTGATGCTTCTTTAACTCCATTGTCTTTGTGTGGAGGACAACTCATTCCCAGTATGTGTTTGTGTAATCATCCATTCATCATCTAATACACATGTAGCCGTATGCATGCAATATTTGCCTGTCACAACCAATTCACCGCTACTATAAAGTTTTCCCTCCAGTATGTGAATCATCCTCAAAACATAAGCCAGATCATTATCTGCCTGAAGTGGTTTAAAGGCTCGGTCCCCAGGGATACATGAAGGGCTGGAAAACTGGAACCAGCACTCATGTCCCCAACTGTTCTTCTTTTCAGAGAAGGCCACAGAGGAGCCTGCAATCTAGCCCAAGCTCTGAGTTCTATGAACAGTTCCCAGTCCTTGAGAAAACAGCCCTACATTACACTGCCTGAAGGTCCAGGATTCCCCCCACCCCCTCCTTTGCAACTGGCTCCTGGCTCTAGCTACAGCTCTGGTTCCAGGCTCATCTGTTAATGGCGGCCACTGAACCCGTCCATCACAAGTTTATCATCCTGCCTTCCTCTCTCTTTTTCAGTACTTGGAGTAGTTTCCTTCAGCTCCGCTGTCAAGTCAGGACTTTAACAGTCAGCCCACAGAACTGGGCTCGGGGCATAGAGTTTAATAACAAAATCTCTCTGATGTTACAAGGTCCCATCAGGGGCTGCACATTTCTCTATTTTGTGGGATTATGACTGTTAAAAGGATTTTCCATGATGGTGTCAGTGGAGTCGAGTGCTGGAAAAGAGGGCATCTGTATTTGTAGGGGTTTACATCAAAAAAGTCCTAAAATGAGGGTGCACTACCCAAAGCCTGTGAATATCAAAGTTTTCAGAAATTAAAGACCCATGCCAGAATGAATTTGCTTGGAAACATTTCCGAATAATCCTCTGGTCTGCAAATCAACTCTGTTTGCAAGCTTGTTCCCTCCAGGGCAGAGTCTCTGTGTCAGATCTGCAGCACAATTCAGGGAAGAGCAAAATGGAAATAAATCACCATTGTGGCTCCGGTCATAAGAAGTAGTTAGGATGCGTGTGCAGTAATAAAATATTTATAATAATGGCCAGGGTGCTTCTTTGAGAGGAGCATAGGGGTTATGTCCTTTAAAAACATTCTCCTGTTTATTTCCATATAAAAAAGCATCTTGTTCTGTCTGAGATGGTCTCCTGGGCAACGTAGTCTACCAGTCAGAAGACGATGCCCTGCACTTCCGTTATTAATTGTGACCTTCCCAGACATCCTGTGAAGATTACAAACTCATCCTGAACCACTGGTCTGCATGAACTGACCTGCCTGCCGGGAAGGGGAAAGAAGCCCCTTTCCAAAACATGGCGCCTATGGTCCATTGTGCAGCATCATTTGCAGAGGGGCCCAGCTGGCAGAGATGGTGGCCCCTCAGGCTTGGTGTAATGTAACTCAGAGGTGTCTCCTGACATGCTTCCTAGCAGAGCAGCATTACCAAAGAAACATTTAAGGGGTGCTCTACACTACCACTTCCTCTTGAATCTGTTGTTTCATTCTGTTCTTGGGACAACCCTGTGAAATGTCCCAATGTCATCGAGGGAAGGGTTTATTCAAGACCACCCAGCTCATGTCCACTCTCCAGCCTTCTGGAGCTCGTGTCTCTCTTTGTTCCTGGAACTTGGGTGTGTGGTGATGACAACATGCACACGAGCTCTTCTTAAACCCTCATGCCTGGTCTGAGTCTCTGGGTTGTATATTGTCCTGGGTGCCACCCCCACACAGGGTACTCTGGTGTGTGGTGTGGGTGTGGAGCCTAGTTCTGCCATTTTCCCAGTGATTCTCCAACTGCCTCAGTGCCACTCATTCTTAATAGCTCCTGTCTTGTCAGTGAGGACTTAGGAGGATACCTGTCATGTGGGCTGTTCCATGCCAGGCCATTTTCCCTGTTGCCTACCACCTTGAAGACCCTCCTGGTGCAACAGACCTGACCCCTTTGGGTAAGGAACCTGCACTTGCCCTGTGCAAGCCATTCAGTAAAGGAACAACACTCTGTCGATAGCACAAGTTGATGGCATATGAAGCAAAAGAGTGGTCTGATCCATGAACTTGCATTGCTGCCCACTCTCCATTCCCAGCGCCTCCTGCCAGGCAAGCAGCAGAACCTGCCAAGCTGCTTGCTCCCATCAGGCAAGAGGCAGAAAGCCACCTCGGACCTTCTTGCTATTCAAGTGCTGTCAGCTCTTGATCATTTGTTTGTCCTATCAAACAGGCCTCACCGAGTACAAATGGTCTGTCGTAAGAGGGGATGAAAAATGACTCTCAGAAAATCCTGATTTTCATGAAGAGCCTTTTATTGCCATTTCTGTGCTTCCTTAGCGCACTTCAGCCATCTTTCTCTTCAGAGAGTTGTTTTCCATTTAAAGGTCTGAGTTTTTTCTTTTCTTAGATGGCACGGTCTTGCTGACGCTCTAGACTGCCGCTCATCCCCTCTGAGCCCAGGCTGTGTGGTGCCTGAGGGGACTCATCAGGGTAACTTCAGGGAGGAGCCTGCAGGTCCCAGCCTCTGGGGGAAAGAGAATGGTGTCCTGCTGCCTCTCTGGTTTTGCATCCTCCCCCTCTCCCCCTTCCCACTTATCACTCATACACAAAGCCACGTTTTCCTGAGACAGGAACCACTCCTTGGATGGAAATTAGATGGTTTTGGATGCTGTGTGACGATTTAGGAAATTACTCCCTCTGTACACACCCCTCACTTTGGCCAGGAGAACTGATTCACTTCCATAAACAGAATAATGGAAAAAACCTTTGCTAATCAAAATAGCACTATGAAAGTCCTGCGGTAGTGCAAATAGTAATTTCCTAATTTATGCATTTTGTAAGTCCAGAGGCATGTATGTCACCTTAAAACTAACTACAGCTTTGAAGCACCGCCATTGTCTGCTAACGAGCACCTCACACTGGCACCCTCCGTGGTCTCCTGAAGAACGGTTTGTCATCCTTAGCCTGGACTAGCATTCGTACAGTGTATACACCTTTTAAAGCCACTTGTTCTAGCTCAGGGACGTACAATGCTGAAATGAAACCAAACTGGAAGCTCAACCCATAGAGGCCGAGAGGTAATGCTGCTTGCCTGGCTGTTTCTCCCCACATCAGAGTGGCAGGAAGAGAATGTTGTTCTAGCTGATTTATACAACAGCCCCATGGAAAACATGTCTGGAATTTTTGATACTAAGGCACTGTACTCCCTAGACAAGTCACACTTAAAAAGCTTTCATTTTTCCTTAACCATAGTGTAGTAGAAATGTCAGTTCTGTTTTGCCCAGAGTTTATAATCACTGTGAAATTAGATTATGCATTATTTTCATCACAGAGCTGGGAAGCAGTGTTGTCGGGGACTGACCTCTCAGCCTGGCTCTCATTTATTTACTTCTGTTTTCCTCTAACCATGCAGAGTAGCAGAGGATAAACCTAATTCCTGACTCAAGTCATTTCTCTACGTTCTAACACAGGTACCGTCTTGCCGGCCTGCCTGGAGAATATCAACAGAGAAATATCACCAGCCCAGAAGTGAACTACTGCCTAGTGACGGAGCTGATTATCTGGACACAGTATGAAATACAGGTGGCAGCTTACAATGGGGCTGGACTGGGCGTCTTCAGCCGGGCCGTGACCGAATATACCTTGCAAGGAGGTAAGTGTCCTTCCCTGGGAGGTTACACTCTTTGTCGGGGGCAGGATCCGCAAACTTTAAATGGGGCAGGTTGAAAAGAGGATTTGGTCCTGCAGGTGTCATTAGCAGGAGATTCAGCACATGATTAATACACTCTCTGGACTTATTTTGAAAAAGTGATACCGTGTAAGGGGAACCAGTACTATTTTAACTGCTTTCTTCTGGTTGCTAAGAAGTGTCTATATGCCTGCTTTAACTGACCCACTTATTCTTGAAAAGTTCTGTGGAATTAACTTTTTCTGTCTGGTATGTTGGTCTGGAATACTATATGATGCTGTGATCCTTTTCAAAGAATGATTATTTAAGATTTTGATTTTAGTGACAAAATGTAAATGTTGGTGATGGAATTTGCAAAATGATGCCTTTTTTTGGTGAGGGGTTTCTTTTCCAGTTCCACAAGTAAATAATTTACTAGGTCAATAAAAACCCCTTCTCTCTTCCTCCCCCTAAAAAATGACCAGGAAAAAATGTCATCTAGCTACTGGTTCTTACAAATATGTGCTAAGACTCAACCCTGTCATTTTTAAGACTTTCTACAGCTTCTAATTCTGCCACAGTTTTCTGAAGGATTCAGGTCTCAGCCTCAGGAAGAGGTGGGCATTCAGAAACACTCTGTGTATCTGAGTTTCATTGTCATTGCTCTTAGCAGTAATAAATAGACCCTCTCTTGATACAATGTCTGTGTCCTACAGTAGCCCAAACCCTTGCCCAAGGAAGCAATTTTCCCCAAAAAATCTAAAATCCTTTTTCATTCAGCAATTTTTACCCTCTCCTGACTCACAGGTGTGATTTTATTTGCTTAGGCATTTTTATTGCTACCAGACCTTGACCTTTTTCAAATGATAAGGTTTCTAACTGCCCACTTCTCTCCCCAAATCATGCCTGAGACCTAATGTTCCTTGATATTACATGCTGTTATTATCATCCCTTATTGATTGGCTGTCTGTTGTCATCCGTAAGTCCATAAATCCTCCTTTATAAATTAAGTGCAGTCAGTTCTGCTTTCATGGTGACTAGCAGAAATATTTAAAATGCAAGACAACCAGGATGGACCTGTTCATCTGCAAGTAATTCCTGATTACTCATTGGAAAATGAAAATAGCTGAAAACCTGGACAATTAATGTTTGCTTTAATTAGTCTATTTAATAAAATAACAATAAATTTGGAAGCACTTAAAATGACGAATACTGCTATTAATAATCTCCTATTACTACTAACTGCAGCTGCCTCCTTTTATTACCGGTGCATTTGAGCTCTACACAGAGCAAAAGGAAGCAGATCTCGACCTAATGGAGAAGGGCTTTGAGGTTTTAGAATTTGGCTTTTATTCCATTGGCATTGGGGAGCCATTAAAGGTTTAAGAGCTGTGAGTGACATGCTCGAAATGCCATAGTGGGAAGATGAAGCTGTGCAGGCAGGCTGAGAAGGAAAGGAGTACTCCAGAGATAAAAGAATAGTCATTTGCATTGAAGCAATGAATACCCCCCTCCAAACTCTGAATTTGGCAATGAGGAGGCCACTGTGATGTGTTTGGTGCTTTATAGTTTTAAAAATCAGTTTGTACTGACAACATCATGTCTTCTAGCACCCTGTCCAGGGAATGCAACTAAGCCCCCTGCGTCACCCCCACAGCTCCCTGCACGACAGCACAGGGATGAGGCAGGTGACCCTTCTTCATGCTTGCCGTTTCCAGGATAGAACAGAACAAGTTTTATTTCTGTCATTTGTGCATAAGGAGACCAAATGTAGACTAGCTCCAGTTCAGGCATCTGAAATTACCTGGCTTGCAAGAGGCAGAGCCAACAAGGATACCCAATCTTTGGAGTCAATACCACTTTTTTTCTGGGGATGCTGGCAGCCTCTCATGTCCTCAGGACCTCAGAGGACATTTCCCCTGATTGGGGTGAATCTGTCCTGCTAGAGTGTAGGGCTCAGACAGAGGTGACAACTGCATGGGTAGGCTCCCTCCTCCATGTAAAGGCATCTTCTGGATGGAAAAACTTATTACTAAGTACACTCTGGCTTGGTGGAAGGATTTGTTCTCATATAGGTGAGACTCTGACCTCAATTAGCGTTTTGTGCAAATAATGGCTCATAATAGCTCCCTCTCAACTATTTATGAGCAAAGGTTTCTGAAAATGCCACATATGCAGATTTCTCATGGATATCTCCTGGGGTTTGAAGGCTAGTATTGGAGCCCAGAACCCCCCCTCACACACACTGCCCACAGGTTCCAGATAGTCAGTACATTGGTCATCATTCACAATTCTTTGTATTTCTTCTTTGCCTTTGTGAAGATCTCCCTGTATGAACTTGATGGCAACCTTCAGCCCCCTCCCTCAGTGAGGTCTCAGATTATACAGTGCATTTGTTCTCAAAGGGAGATTCCAGAAAGGGGTCTGTGCATGGAGCCCAACTTAGCCTGATTCTAAGTAGCTACTACTTATCTGCTTTCAACAAACACACTTAAGGTTTCTCAACTCCAGTTTCTTCATTTGTGTAATTGTGACTGTTACACCTGCCCCTGAATCTTTTAAGGGTGATTGTGAAGAGAAAATGAGAATAATACCTGTGGGAAAGCTTTGAAAATGCTGAGGTGTCCCTCAGAGGCCAGTGTTGTTGTGTCTCTAGCCCTCTTTCTGCTGTGACAGCAACTACATGTACTACGGGTTCCAGTGTTTCTGCCTGGCAGTTGTGCAGAAAGAGATATGGGGTACATAACTCTGCTAATAATAATATCAAGTAGATATCCAAGAATTGATGTGAGTACCTACTGTGTGCTTAGTGTGTGTGAGGGATCTGGCAGTAAGGGTGGAGACACCTGCCTGACACATTGTCAAACCCAAGGACTTGCAGCCTATTCTGGAGGTAAAACTAACATTGTAAAACAGTAGTGAGAACTCATCTAGAAAGTGGCCTCTTTCACTCACTTCATATGTCCCACCCCATCACAAGATTATTGTTACTAACATGCTTTAAAGAGCAGCAGTCAAGACATTCAGCAGACGATGCCATGACCATGAAATCCATCCTCAAAGGCAGACTTTACTGGCATCTGTAGAGTGAAATATCGGAGGGCTAAATTTACAGCTGTCCATGCTGGTTAGGGACAGCTCTAGTGGACCTAAAAAACCATTTTGTTCCTTAAACAAAATGGAGGTGTGCTACTTTCTTTCTCATGCTGGAAGTGTGGGCAAAGGTCAAGTGCCATAGTGACAGCCACAGTCGCCAGAGAACTATTACCTTCTGTTTGTTTTGCCATCATTAGCATCTGCCTCATGATCACAAGCTGGCTACTGCACTGCCAGGCATCAAGTTTATGTTCTAGAAAGCAAGGAGGAGGAAGGCATCCCTATGCTTCATGGCCAAGTGTGCAAGTATGCCCACTTCAAAGGCCTTGTGTTAGCAGTCCCATATGCTACTGAGTTCCACTTATAACTCACAAAATATCTCTGCCAGAGAAGCTACTAACAAGTTCATCTATGGATACACCTTGTCCATTGTCCTTGTCCCCTGAGAAAAGAAGGGAGATGGAAGTGAGAGGCAGCTAGTGTTTCTTCTTACTTTCTATGCTAATGCCCACTGAAGAGTTAAACCCAGGGCATACGAAATTTCTGGTCATAAAATTGTGTGACACCAAGAAACAAAAAACAATCATACAAGCCAAAGGTGTTCCAAAAGCAGTACAGGAATGATAAACAGCACACTCTACCAAGTCCCGGGAAATCGCCCCCTCAACAAGGATGAGGAAATAGATCCAGGAAAGAAAAAAAAAGACTAAAGGGCTAAACATGGACAAACAACAAAAAGGAGACAAAATGACCAGGGGAGTTGTGGGGTGGGGAGTATTCCCATGGGAATCAGCAATTATACAATCATATTGTAAAATATCCAAAAATAAAATTAAAAAAATAAATAAATAATAAATAAATAAAATTGTGTGACAGTCTTACTCATGTCCCTCCACATCAACTTGTCTTATGACCCTGCATAATGGTCCATGTCAGATTTAGCAAATTCTGTGAGTATAGGGCCCTTTTGGGCCCCTCAGCCTCAGACCTGAAACTTAGTGGGTCTCGGCAACAACGAGGCCTGCTTCTCTGTACCAGGAACCCCTCTTGGTATGTTTGAGGTCCCACTGCTCTCATCACCAATTGTTGAGAAAGCTTGGAGGACTAAGTAGGTCCTTGAAGCCAAAAAGGGAATCATTAAATGCCTGTATATTAATGGGAAAAGAATAACTCATAAAATTAATTTTTTTTTTTGTCAGCCTAACTTGGAAAATGATTGGAAGATATGTAAACATAATCTACGATCTGAAGAGGCCGGGGCTAGAAATATTCAGCCTCAGGAAGAATAAAGCTGCAGTCCAACAAACCTAATTTTTCCTTTTCCATTCAGTCAGTGACATGTGGACCCATTGGGGGGAAATAAGGTGTAATTTATCTTGACTTTTAATAAGGCTCTTTGGATTTGGGGAGAGCCAGTGTGGCTCCTGTTCCATGAGGTAGATGCATGACATGTTTAACTGTGGTTCAGAGAAAACTGAACAAGCGTGTGGTGGCCCTGGTGATGAGCAAAGGCTTCCAGGCGCCTCTCAGTATCCATGTGCAAACAGAAAAACAGGGCAGACAGGAGTGCCTTGTGCTTCTGGAGCTCACATTTTCTGTTTCTAATGTATTCTTGTCAAAGAAGCTCCTGAAGGAAGATAAGCAAGTTATTCCTGTTTACCTGGAGTTTAACACAGTGGGATACTGATCCCTGAGGAGATCTGGTCCTGCTGTTCACCTGTTACAAACTCCATTTTTCTTTTCAGTTCCATTTTATTAGAAACATAGTAAACATCTGCTAGGTAACCCTGTCTACTTCAGTCCTTTGTGAGTCCTCAGCATGGACTTGTATCTTGGAAACTCAGAGATTATTTAATAGAAACTTTTTAGCTTCCCTGATTTTGCAGTCTCCTTCACTCCCCATCTACCATTAGCTTGTCCACCATTTAATAAGTTCTATTAGCAGTGCCCTCCAGACCTTTTCTGCACTAGGCATTTTCAAATGCAAATATTAACTTTTAGATTCAGCAGCAAAACTTGAATAGGGGTTCAGCCAAGTGAACTTTCCAAGAGGAGGAAAGAAAGGTCTCTCTGTCATGGTGGCGGTGACCTAGAGTCCCACTGCCCTTGGAGCCCAGTTGTCAGATTTCCATTGTGATTACCCAAACTGAAATGGAAAATGATTTAAATTTACTGGAGAATTTCTAACACTTCTGGAAATCAATATGCTTTTGGTTTCAAGTGGGAAAAGTCATAGGGTATAAGTTCTGCATAACTAAATGCCCTGTATAATTACAAGCATTTTTCTTACTGCCAACTTGTACTTCAGCACCTTTCTAATCACTTTGTCTGTGAGGGAAGTACTGTAGTCATCTGAAGCAATCAGCAGTACACATTCCACACAGATTCAGTGTTTGGTTCCCACATTCAGTTTTTGTTAAAAATTGTTCAACTAACCATGAAAGACTCATGAAGAAATAATGTGACTATGAATTGCTCAGGTAAGCCTGGGTGTGGAGTCCTAAAGGACTGTTAGAATATGAAATGTCATAGATGAGGTTTGAATCTCCCAGCTAGCCAGGGCAAACAGAGAACTTTTTAAATGCAGCCATTAATATGCAGATGTTGGTTGTTCTATAAAGGGTCCAAGACAAATTATACTATAAATCATCATTTTGAGCACACCATGGTTTTTATTTTTGTCTGGTTTTATTTCTTTATCATTTTTCTTCTCGTAACAGGTATTTTTTTGCACTATAGAGATTAATTCTGGGTTCAGAACATTATCTTCTAATGAAAGAGAAATATTTCACATTTAAAAAGAAATGGAAAAAACATTTGGGTATCCACATTTCTAAAACATTAGTAAAAGCTCCTAAATGTTCACTTGGGCTTTGGAAGGTTTTCGAAAGTAAGATTATAAATGAACTCTGTTTACAAACTCCATTCTTATCTCCTCTTGGGAAATTCTCAGTGTGGCATAAATGACATTGCACAAAAGATTTGTTTCTCAATCCTTGAGACTTCCTGGGCCTCAGACTGCACCTACAGAATTGGATAATGTTCCAATTTCTCTCTGAATCACCTAAAACACTAAGTACTGAATGAAATGATATAGATGTTCCATTAGGTATGGACTTAATTTAGTCTTTTAGAACTTTCAGGAAAGGAACGGATATGAACTAGCATTTTCGGGGAAGCCTCTGTCTAGCGGTCTGCATTAGCATGTGCTATGAATTTACATTCATTACCTTACTTCCTTCATGCCCTAGCAGCAGGGTGAGATAGGCATCATTGTCCCTAGTTTACAGAGAAAAACGGATGCTAACAGAAAAAAATGAATTTCCCAAGGTTACATAGCTAAAAAATGATAGATTTATACTTTTTCATTCTATGTATATCAAACATGGACAAAAAATACTGCCAGATCTTCAGCATTACTTGTTTGTGAAACAGAAAAGACTTGAGGGTCTCCTCTTACCTGTGTTCACCTGCAGGTGATTTTGTAGTAGCTTGTGGACATTTTTTACAGCAATTCACAGAAAAAAAAAAAAAAAACAACTATTTTACTTTGAAAACCAGTGCACATACGCACATATACGCACACATACCTGAAACAAAAGATTCATGAAAAGCTACTATTCTTACAGTATGTGATATGGTATTTATTTTCTATTCTACTGTTTCATTCTTGCAAAATGCTCTCTGGGCTATGACAGTTACATTGATTTCCTGGTCCATTAATGCATCTGTAATTTGAAAAAAATTACTGAATTTGAGTGATTTGGTTGGATTCATTTGACACCCTTTAGGAAAGGTTTCCTCAAACTAAGAATCTATCAGGGTCAGGATTGAAGGAGTTTTCCCAAGAGAACTACTGAAGTCAACAGTAGAAGGCTAAATGGGTATCATGTGGTAATACCGTAGAATTATGATTTGGGGGTTGGAGGAAGGTGACATGGGTTTGATCACCTATTCCATATAGGTGACCTTGTGAGAAAGGAAGGGTCCCAGGCTGAGGCTCCCCTTTAGTTGCCACTGGTAGCACAAGGAAAACTGCAGTCTTAACTTACTATGGCTGACACATTAGGTTGTGATGGGCAGCTCTGTCTTCCCTGCTGACCTGGGAACTCTTTGAGAACAGGAACTGGGTCTGACTTGTGTTATTTATATCTATATTCCCAAACCCAAGCATGATGCCCACCACATAAATAACACATAAAGCATAAGTAGATGTCTGATTAGAGACAGACACTTACTGTTCCTGTTTCAATTTCCAGTGTTGTGCTGGTTTATAATCTCCACATGCAGCACACTGCCTTCCCCTCCCCTTTACCTTGTCTCCTTATTCTTCTCCTTGTCTCAGAAGGTGAGCAACTCTGAGCCCTGTGATGAGTAGTCTTGGCCTTCTGCAGCTTGACGCCCTACAGCAGGACTGCCAGTGTGCCTTTCACACTGAACCTGGCCTTTCTCAGGAGTCCCAACTCACATGCCAGAACTCAGAACAGTTCATTGGGACATGGTCTGCATGAAAGAGTTCCCCAGCACAGTCAGTTCCTGTGCTCAGCGCCTCAGAGTCAGGGACACTCCAGGCAGGTACCTATCTGCCCTTCCTAAATGCCAATGCAAGTATGTCAGTGCAGACCTTGCCTGGCACATGGAGTGCACGGTAATGAAAGTGCAAAGATACCATTTCACATCCACGGAGACTGAGTGCTTGCAAAAAGGGGATTTGGATGCGGAAAAGGAAGAGCCACCAGCTTGGTATAGTCCAGACCTTGCACAATCAAACAAAGGCAGCCAGCCTTGGCTCCTCATAGAAACTGGCGTTCAGCAAAGGAACAGATATGCCTCTGAAATGAAGCTGGTTTACATCACAGAATGATCCACCTCTGCCCTTTTGTCCCCCACCTGGGTGCAAGCAGTCCTCTAAGGAAGGCAGGGCAAGCACAAAGCTCACCCAATGGCTTTGACCCAATGCAGTGTACCACTGAGACTTAAACATTGAGCTGAATGCACCACATGCTTCTCCATAACGCTTCTCCTGAAGTTTTTGGACAAAGAATTTTTGGATCAGAAAGAGACACAATACATTTATTTATGTAGACCCTAAAGAAAAGTTTGCCATGCTTGCTTGAAGAAGATTTGTTAACCTAATAATGTGTTAGAAATGTCTATCACAGTAAGAACATTTGAGTGTTTTAAAACTGCCAGGACCAGAACAACACAGGAACTCAACCATAGCCTTTAGCAAGCTGGAACTGTTGAAAATACCCAATACACAAAGTGTAATATGTACCTCCATGCAGCAGGTATACCCAGTAATTCTTCCAAATAAAGAGCTCACTTCTCCCCTATCTGAAAGGCATGTGCATTTAATTCTGTGGGATTACCTGAAGAAATAGGCATGAATCCCCACTAAGTTCTGGATAGATGCTTCGGTTTCCTAATATTGAAATTGAATGCTTCAAAGATAAAGAAAAGCAAGGTATGCTGTTGTAGCAAAGGCATAAAGATTCATGTTCATTTCCAAGGTGGCATCATTGCTCTGAGCACCACCCCTCCGGAACCTCCCCCTCCAGTGGGTGCAAAGGAGAATAATCCATACATTCCATCCCCAAGTTGGAGAAATAAATATAACTTACTTTGTCAGAGTGAGGGTTGAAATCAAACTGAAAGATAAAAGACATAAAACACTACCTGTAAATACACATATGCAATCATGTGACCACAGGAAAGGGACACATGACAGGCCAAGAGCTACCATGAAAAGACTTGGGGAGAAGGGTTGGTTGGGTCCAGATTCAAGGAGAGCCATGACCATAACCCTAATCTCCCATCTGTAGATGATGATTTTCAGATCAATCAGGTCATAGTGTCACAGGGTCCTGTTCTGACCAAAAGCCATTGGAGGTACTGAGGCAACTCCCTGTGTCTTACCACGAGAGATGAGAGAATTGAAGGTCTTCAGAGGCAACTGACCAGGGTGGACAGTGCCTGGAAGTCCTGTTACATGTGAAAATAGAACAGAAATAGGATGGTTATCTGGTTTATAGTAGTAAGACTTTACTGGATATATTTTTGTGATTTTCAAATAACCCAACAGCTGTATGTGCCAGAAAGAATTTACCCAGGAGATAGATGGGGATCGATGGCAGAAATTATAGAATGGAAGGTTTAGTTCAACATAAGGAAAACCCCTTTTCCGATGTACAACAGATTGTCAAGTTGACTTAAAGGGCAGGAAAGCTGCCCAGGAAGTTATGCCAGTGATAGCTCAATGCCCATCTCTCTGGGACTTTGTCGGCAGAAATTTGATAGTGAATAACATGAATTCCTAGAGTCCCTACAAAATTCCTCCTCCTCTGGCTTGCAGAACTATCTGGACACCATCAAAGGGCTGCTTGAATGACCTTTGCTTCTACGATACTTCCTGGACAGCAATACTTCCTCCCCACAACTCTCTGGAGGTTATAATTCTGCAGAACAAAATAATGATATTGAGTTGAGCATCCATGCCTTGGCTTGGATTATAACACCCTTCCTGCTGTATATTCACATGGAAATTTCTACTTAAAGATTTGGTTCAAGAAGTCTCTCCTCCACAAGGTCTTCATTAAGGAAACCCAGACTAACTTTCATTATAGCATTTATTACATTGAATTAATGTCCGCTTCCCCCACTGGACCCTGAGCTCCATAAAGCAGAGACCTCCACTTAGATTCATACATAAACACAAAGAAAGGATCTTTTTTGGATATCAGGAAGCACCTATATATTATAAATACATATGTAGAGGTAAACATGCATACAAGTGCACACACACTCACCTGTGTATACATGCATGCAGATGCACATCCAAGCATCCATATATATGTAATTGTGTCTATGTGCATAAACATACATAAACATATTCTTACCCTCACAAAATCAAGCATACATCTATGCATATAGATACACACGTGTACATACACATGCAGTACACATGTACATGTATATGAATACTCAGAACATAGACATGTACACCTTGTTTCCAGAGATAAAATTGACTTCTCCAAATAAAACTGAAACTCTGAAGCCAAATAGAAAATCTTCCAGTAAATTCTAATAACACATATAAATTGAGCTGGGATATTTTACTGTATCGTCAGTCTATTTGTAGTCTTATATCACAGTATTTCTAGGGAAGAAAGGAGATAAAAAGTTTACTGTCTAATTGCAACATTGCTCATAGTGGGGAACCATTAGATTGTATTTTAAAAAGAGAGGACTTAAGGTTTTTTTGTCAACATATTAGTATGCATATGGGCATGTATGCATATGTATGTTTATAAACAGAGAGCAAAAATGCAAAGCTTCCTAATATCAAAACATCTATGAAAAAAAGAAAATAAAACATCATATGGTGAAGCACACACACACATACACAGAAATCTATCAGTAACATATATAATTTTAGCACATGTATCTATATATACATAATGTAATGAACCGAAGCCAAATTATTTGCTTATATCAGTAAATATAATGAATTAATTTATATAAGCCTATTAGAAAAAAGATCCTCAGATTGGCTAACAAAGCAACATCTAGCATTATGCATTAAAGAGATGTAAAAGGGAGATTTAGAAAGGTGGGAAGTAAAAGATGGGCAGAAGATATACAGACAAATATGAATAAAAAAACACCATTGTTATCTTGATATCTGACCAACATAACCTATCTGAAAATAAATCATTTAAAAAGAGAAGAATATTTTATAAGGCTAAAAGCTACAATTCATAATGAAGAAATAAGTCATCATTTATGTACATTGCACCATAGTAGTAACAACTTTCATAAAGCAGAAACTATAGGAGACACAAAGAAAATAGAGACACAAATGAAAGGAGACATTAGCATGCCTCTCTCAATCGAAGACACATATAAACAAAAAGTAAAATATAAACAAAACTTAAAACAAAACAATGAATAATGCAGCATTTATATACCAACTCTGAACCCTGATAATAGAGAATACACCCTAACAGTGCACAGGAAACATTTATAAGAATTGATCATGCCTTAGGACATAAAACATCCCAAACAATTCCAACGAATGCAAAGAGGCATCAAGGCAGAAAGTTATAAACTAGTTTCACTTTCTACATATTGATGTAAAAATGAAAAAAAAAATCAAATGAAATCCAACAGCACTTGAAAAAATAATAGCTCATATCCAAGTGGGCTTTTATTCCAAGATGCAGTTTTGACACTTGCCTTATTCAACAGTTCTCAATAGTAAAAATGTATAATAAATAGAAATAGATGCTACTCACTAAGGTAAACTATATGTTTCCATCTTCTCTAATAATTTGGTAGGGAAGCTCTGTATATTTTAAAATTTTAAAACCCTGCTATGGTCTAAAGCTGGGCCCTAGCCCAGTCTCTTCCTGCAAATGTGCACTCCTGAGAATAGGCAGATGAACGTGATGAAAGACATAAGGGCTGAAAAGGAAGTAATAAAACCATCTTTACTTACAGAAAATAAGATTTATTTTCTGGAAACTCCAAAAGAGTCTATGAAAAAGCTACTATAAACAAGAGAAGTTAGCAAACTAGCAAGTTAAAACAGCATATTAAAAAAAACTGACTTCATATACACAGCAAGATGGGGATGGGAAGAGGGAGGAGAAATGAAACCTGAAGGTAAAACTCAAAACATCACCAAAACCTGTGAAGAAAACTACAGATATTCCCAAACATAAACAAAGCAATGTACATATCATGTGCTTGCATAAGGAAACTTAACATTCATAATGATGTTAGTACTCCCTATGTTAATTTACAAATATTTTTCATGATTGAAATAAAAATAATATCAGATTTGTTCTGGAACTAGTTAATTTTAAAATATCATACCTAAGAGCAAATGAGCAAGGGAACTCTGAAAGAGAAAAAGTGAAGAAGAATGACCTAACCCTTTAGGTATAAAAATATATTGTAATTTATGTAATTAAAATTTATTGTATGCTATAATATATTGTAATTAAAACAGTGAGGACTTGGTGCTTAAGAGGAAATGAATAGCAAAGAATAGGAAATCCAGGAATGGACCCAATTATATATTGTACATAATCATACAGAGTATTATATAGCCATAAGGAAAATAAGGGGACTTTTTCTAATATGATAGAACTATATTGACATGGAAGAGTATGGAAATAGAAAGTGGCTTCTCATTGACTTGGAAATCATGGAAATATTGTTTATTCATAAAACCAAATTAATTTGAAAACTCTGAAGAATTAAAGGCAAAATGAAACATGTGACCATAACTGCACAGAGGGCTGGTGGCATAGCCAAATGAAAAGTATTTATTCCAAAACTGTGAAACAAGTGTTTTACTATACAGCCTTAGGTGGATATACTCTTAAGCACAAAAACTTTTTTTTTAATCTTTAAGGACTACCTCAGCAACAATTGTTGTGGTAGTAATGTTGGGTTTGGTTTTTTGTAAGCTAAAACAAGTAAGTTGATGTCACTAGAATGAGATTTTTGACACAGTTGAAACTCTGAATTTTTTTTCAATTTAAATAATTTATATATATATATTTCCCCCACACACACATCATTGTAATCCCCAGGGGTCACCTACCACTTCCCCTTCCTGACCATTCCCACTCGTCCCCTCCCTCCCCCAGTTGTGTTCTTCAGTTTGGTTGTTATCTTATTTTGATTTTTCCTCCTGGCCTTTTGTTTGTTTTTTCTATGTCCCATATATTAGTGAAACCATTTGGTTTCTATCTTTTTTCTTTTTCGACTTGTCTCTGCTAATATGATTTCTTCTAGGTATATCCATGTAATCATAAATTCATCAAATTTACCATTTTTAATTGATGGAAACTCTAAATTTGAATTGATACTATGGTGATTTTATCTTTAGAAAAAAAGATTTCTGCAAAAAGGTGTAGAGATAGGAGCCAACCCACTAGCTTTGGGTTTCCGGATACCCACTCGAATAGATAGACTTTCTTGTATAAGGGAGGTGGGGTAGAAGCAGGCAATATATAAGATGAGCCTGAGTTACTCCACAAGGCAAAGAAACTTTCAAACAGAAGTGATATCCAACCTGAAGAGAATTCCACTAACTAAATCAGTAATCACAACAACTTTAATGGACTGAAATGCTTCAGACACATTTCAGTCCCTGGATTTATAAGAATACGCTTTAGAGTGCTAGGGAAACTATTAAACCTGAACCTAAATCTAAAACTTCCCAATCATAACTCTCAAGACTTATAATAAGAAACTTGACTTTAAATAATGAACATAACTTTTTAAGTATCTGTTTTTCTGAGATAGTACCATTCAAACTTCAAGACTTTTCATGATAACCTCTTTGACTATTTGAAAGTTACTACTGTCAAGAGGATATTTGCACAAGTAAATGATCACAGATGCCCAAAGATTACAAATTGCTTTTTTCCCCAGTTGAGAAAAACTTCCTTTTTGCTACTAGTCAGAATGCAGATCATTCAATCTCTTTAAATTATACTTTAAGGGTGCAGTGTTTCTTTAGGTTAGCAGCTCTTCCTTTTATTTCTTTGACAAATGTAATGTTGAATGGGTTTTGTGATAATGCGAGTGGATTTGGATTCTGATCAAATGTTTTTCATATAAAGTATTTCAAAATAATGGGCATTTCTATAGATCTGCACAGATACTGCTGCCAGTCTTAATTTTTCTTTAGAGTTCAAACACAGACTCCTTTAGAATTATAAAATTGATTATATAGCATTAGTGAAAAATGTTTAACTTCATAACAAAGTTGAGTTTTTGCTTTGAAGTCATGCATTTTACACACATTTATCAGTACAGTCTCTATTGCTTTCATTTGGGGCTTCAATATGTCAGTTCAGTAAGCAATTTTTGGTACCAATAACCTATCCATCGATAGCTCTTCCAAATGAGACCTACTTACTGCAGATCATTAGAACATTGAGGGTAACAATGTTTGTTAAGTTCGTAGACTCTTGCAAACCCCTTGTTTTGAACAGCAGAGAGACTTCAATTTGAAATGGAAACAGGAGAGGTCCCGTTTTTTTATCTATACAGTTAGAAGATAAATGGATGATATGTCAGATGACCCAGAGACAAATGTAGCCCACTTCATTAAGTCAAAGATGTGTCTACTGCCAATTGACAAGAAGCCTTTTGATGAGCTATATCTGAGCAACCTACCAGTTTGAATTGCTCAAAAGAAATTCTCATGTCAAAAGTGGTATTCTGATTCCCTGTCTTTTACAAAGCAAAGCACCGGTGCACCTGTCTTGTCTTGAATTTTATTAGATGTGTCCTTCTGATAACATCCTTTAGTGAGAAGTTCGGGTCTAAGTTACTAAGATTACTAAGAAGTTCAGGTTGTTGTCATTCTGATAACATCCTTTAGTGAGAAGTTCGGGTCTACAGGCCTCTTCTTATAGAGGAGAACTCTGAATCAAACAATAGATTGTTTGAATCACAGCCTTTTCTGATTGACTTTTGGTATAAAGTCTTTTACCTATCTATTGGCAGTGGTTCGTGCACCTATGTGTCTGTTCTT
Source organism: Uropsilus gracilis (assembly GCA_004024945.1). Taxonomy (NCBI): domain Eukaryota; kingdom Metazoa; phylum Chordata; class Mammalia; order Eulipotyphla; family Talpidae; genus Uropsilus; species Uropsilus gracilis. Next base: position 44,219 of record PVHY01002844.1, on the reverse strand, counting down.
TTGTGTTTTATTTTTTCCCATGTATCTGTTTCGTTTTGACCATTTCATCCCCTGTATTTGTCTGGTGTGTGTTGTACTGCAGTGCCCAGTCCAGACCAGTTCTTCTGGGTGATGTGCCCTCTTTCAGTGTTGACACCCGTCCTTCTGAGAACTCACAACTTCCTGGGAACTGCCCACAGCCATGGAGGCCTGCCTCGCCCAATGTGACACCCCTCCTGCAATGGGTGGACAGTGGCCAGTGACTGCCATGAACATGGAGATGCCAGTCTCTGTCCCTTAGTTTGAGTCAATTCAAAGCTACAACCCACGGAATCAGCTGAGGTCTCACTAGCTGCTATCTGGCAGAGCAGCCCTGCTCCTGCCCAGTGCTAGCCTCTCATTTCTGTAGAGCCATGTCCATGGAGCCCCAAGAGAGCTTACATTTGAGTGGTTTTATGGTCAGAGTCTATTTGCAGGACACACTGTCTAAAGCAGGAATGGTTTTTTTTTGTTTGTTTGTTTGTTTGTTTGTTTGTTTGTTTGTTTGTTTAGAGAAGATTAGCATAGCCCTTACACAAGGATGACTTGCAAATTCATGAAGCGTTCCATATTTTCAAAGAAGACAAACTTATGTCATTCGAAGCAATGTGAATGGAGCTAGAAGGAATCATCTTACTGGAAACAAGCCAGAAATAAAAAGAGAAATATAGGATGATCTCAATTATTTGAGGGATACCAGAAAAACAAACAAATGCTTAAGAAAAATTGAAAACTGCCAATAGAACTAAAGCATAGAACAAGAGAGGAGAAGGAGGAAGAGGAGGAAGAGAACAGGGCTGGGCAAGATACAAAAGACTAAGATGGAGCACGGGTGGTAAGGTGATGGGAGAGCAACAGGATATACTATATATATTTATATGTATGTATGTATGTATGTATGTATGTATGTATGTATGTATTTGGTGTATAAGTGCAAACAAAAAAAAACATTGTATGATCTCACTTATATGTGGGATAAAGAAAAACAAAACCAAAGAACAATAAAAAGTTAAAACTAGCAAACTGATAAGAGGACAGAAACAATAGTAAGAGGAGGGGGAGGGTGGGACAAAATCAGGGGAGGGATGAACACAAGAGATCATGATGATGGTTCATGGGTGAAATAGTGTTGGGAGAACTTTGGGGTATACAACAATGTAAGAAAAATATGTATAATCAATAAAAAATAAAAATAATAAAATTCTGGTTGAAAGTAAAAAATATATATAAATCATATATATATATATATATATATTGAGGTATGCCTGCCTAGAGTTTTGCTTTTCAATGAAGATAATTTTGAAAGTGAATGACAGCACACTTTAAATAACTGCCCCAGGACAGAGGCTTAATTAAAGTGGAATTGTCACCTGCTAACTGAACATATGTACATGCTCAACATATCACCTACCACTTGCTTTGGTGCCTGAAAGTTCTTTCTTTTTAAATTTATACATATATATATTTCACATCAATCACTTCATTGAGGTCCCTGGCGGTCCCCCACCACCTCCCCTCCCTGGCCACTCCAGCTAGTCCCCTCCTGCAGTTGTGTACTTTCATTTGGTTGTCCATATATTAGTGAAACCATTTGGTATCTGTTTTTTTCCTTCTGACTTGTTTCTGCCAGTATGATTTCTTCTAGGTACATCCATGTTACTAGAAAATCATCGATTTTGTCATTTTTTATTGATGCGTAATATTCCAGTGTGTATATATACCACATCTTTTTCATCCAGTCCTCTTTTTGGGGGCATTTGGGTTGTTTCCAAGTTCTTGCAATTATAAATAGTGCTGCAATAAACATCCGAGCACAGGTGTCCCATTGTACCCACATTGAGATCTCCTTTGGGTAGATTCCCAGAAGAGCGATTGCTAGGTCAAATGGTAGTTCCATTTTCATTAGTTTGAGGGTCCTCCACACTGTAAAGCAGGAATGGTTTTTGCAACCTAAGTAATGTTATAAGGATTCTTTGGAGAAGCGCAACCAAGTGCAGTTACTAACATCAGTACCACCAACTGGCAATGGAAGTATTTTGATTTAATCATCTTCTGGACTAAGTTTGTCTGTGGGTCATCTGCCTGTCAGCCATGTAGCTTCTAACAGCATATTCAAAAGTGATACCTTTCTTGTTTCCTGTGCTTCATTGCTCCCAGACATATTGCTGACAGTTTCTATGCTGCCTGGCAGGATGAGTGATTCTGCAATTGCAGGAGGAATGTCAGCTTTAGCTAGTAAAGGCAGGACATTGTAACTAGCTCCTTGCACTCAATCTAATATAGTTGTAACAAACTCATACATACCTGTCCTTATTTTTGTACCTGCAGAAAATTTTCCTACTTTTCTGTTTGTTTTGTAACATCAGTGCTTTTAAGAAAGGTACTAGCATCATTTGCTTGGCATCATGAATTCATCTGATTCCTTTTCTATCAAATAACTAAAAGTAGGCCGAAGAAGGAGATTATCAGAACATACATTTCAGAACTTTCGGTCACTCTTATTATAGTCTCTGGGTAGAAAATATACCTGGTATATTTGATGACTTTATGTAATCAAAAGTTGTTATTATGGTAGAGAAATACTTCTCTATAAATATAAAATTATACTAATAACATTGACATATATGTAATATTAATAAGTACTTACATATTTAAACACAAAATGCTTGTGGACTGTAGCTCTTAATAACTTCAAAAATCAGCTTCTCAACATTTTCATTATACTCACTCGTAAGAAACTTTTAAAATAAATCTAGTTGAAAATCAAAAAAAATGAATCATGCAGCAGGTAGTATTGACACATTCTTTTTATTTGATTAAAGGATTAAAATTCTGAAAAATTCATAATGTAAATTATTAATCATATAATCTCTGATGTAAAATATTTCCAAAAAAATCAGTTATTTGAAACTTTAAATCCCTATAGTCCTCTCTAATGAGTCAATTTAATTATGCAACTTATTTTAAAATTTTAATTTCAAAACACAATGATTCAATTCTAAATTCTATCCATGATCAGATCTTGCTGAGTCAACATTACTAGCCAAGAAGAAAGGAAGGGAAAGGAAATAAATGCTTTAAATCGTTCAGATTTTATTGCAGAACACCTTATACCAGAAAACACTCATAAATTTAATCATAGTACCCTCTCTCTCTGACCAGGTGAGAATGCTAGCAAATTAATTGGAAAAAAATACATACTCCCACACTGAGCAGTAACAAAAATTCCCTAATGAAATGTCACTTGCAACTAAACTAGAACACAAGTTGATAAGAGTGATCAGTAGGGTCATCAGAGAGAGCTGCATGACCTAGCTACTCTGAGTCCTCCCTGCCACAGACAGCATGCAGAAGGTACATAATAGTAGATTCAGAAATACTAGATTCAGAAAATTTACAGAACAAGTCATATGCATGGTTTCAATTTTAAAATAAACTGTTTAAAGCAGTTGTGAATTCACAGCAAAGCTGAACAGAAGATACAGAGATTCCCCATATGTTCCCCCATATCACCATCAATTACCAGAACAGAACAGTTGTTACAATCAAAGAACTGCATTGACACTTTACCCAGAATCTATAGGATTCACCCTTGATGTTGTATATTCTATGGGTTTGGGATATAAGGACAAGTAGCCACCATCCTAACATTATAGTTTTGTTAGCAAAACTGTTAGTGCCTGAGGAGTAGCCCAGGAGCCCCAAACTATTAGGAATTCATGCTCTAAACGGGTTCTGGCCATTTGTGTGCACAGGGGAAAGGAATCAGACTTTTAGTATGAAGGATTTTTAAAAGAATTGGTCTACACTGAGAGAAAAAGAAGAAAGGACTTTAAATAATAGTTTTCTAGTAATACTCAAAAAATCGCCCATCTCCTCATGACCAAATGCTTAGCCAAACTGGTTTGGCTCAAAGTGGAGCTAATGAGATCCAAAATTTTAAGATAGCTTCTGGTAGGAAACCACAAGATTGGGCAGATCCTAGAAAGTGAAACAGGAAGGGAAGACTCAAAATTCAAAAAACACCACATAATCCAACATGAGGTCAAGGTTAAGACTGTGGTATCTCCTGCAAGAACCAGGACCCACTTCCCTGTGTATGTCTTTCAGTATCCCTTCCAAACACCTCTACATGTCTCTTTTCCATGTGTCTCCTCCAAGTTTCTGTCTCCCTCTCCAAGTGTCTCCTCATCTACTGATATATCCACCTTACTCCTTCCCAGCTGCCTCCCACCCAGGAAATTCAGTTCATGACAGGCTGGGACTTGCAATCCAAGGTGACTGTATGTGAGTAGGAAGAGGAAAGTAGAACTCATTCAGTGCCACCCCTCCCGATTTCATGGAGATTTATCTATAACAGTTTCTTTGCCCTAAAGAATTCCCTTTGCCCCACCCATTCACACCCCCTCCCCACTCCTGACAGCCATGTTCTTTCACTGTCTCCATAGTTTTACTTTTCTAGAACATCATTTAATTTCTAGAACACCATTAATTACACTGTCTATAGTCTTTTTAGATTGATTTTTCACTTAACATTATGAAATACTGTGTGTACTTTTCATATATAACTTCAACAAGTTATAAATGTTTGAGTGACAGTAAGCAGTGACGTACAACTTTGAAAATTTGGCAGATATTAGCCCATGTGAACCCCATCAGATGCACCCAGGCAGGGCCACTGTGCCCTGGGTGTCTCCTACTTGCCACTCCAGAAAGTCCCATCTTCTGATATAAGAAAACGTCATTGCTATTTACAGATGTTTCCATGACAGATAAAACTTGTATCTGAAACTGCTCTGTGGTTTTTCTCTCAAATGTGATAGTTGTTAGGTGTTGCGTCCTGGAAGCATCAAACACTACTTCTGTCCTTGGCTCACAGAATCGAGACACTGTCGAATGGGTTTAAGCTGTGGTAAATTTAAGACACAGAATACCCTAGGTCTTTGCTGAGGGAATTATCTAGTGAAAATGGATTTTTTTTGAGCAATGAAAACCACAAAGAGCATAAACCTGTCACTTTACCAGGCCTCTTCAAGGTCTGCAGTTAAGGGCATAGAAAGATGGCACTTTAAATGCTAATTATCTGGGGAGAAAATGTCCCTGGAGGCTGTGTTCAGAGCAGCAGGAGGCCACTACTTCCCTCCAGATCTATGTGAGGCCTAACACCCAGCTCTGTGGGCATCAGCATGTCTGAGTAGCCCTGCCTCAGAGACATGCTTCCTCTTCTTTGGGGGGGACAGAGCCACTACTGTGCCTGACAGTGGAACACTGTCAGAGGATGTCTTGCAGCCTGTGGGTCTTTCTCTCACTTGAGGGAATTTTTTAACTTCATTGTGCACATTTTTTAGTCACTTCTAGTGGTAAAAGTTGGGGGGGGTGGGGTGCAAAGCAGGAAGAGAAAGGAATTTGAGACTTAAGAAACTCTGTGACATTGGGGTAGAGGTACCCATAAGTCAAGGCATCCAAAAAGTCAAACTCCATACACTTTGCTGTAAGGATGACAGATGCTGACCCTATGTCACATGGCTTGGTGAGTCCTGTCATCCCAAGAAAGGTCAAGAGGGAGGAGTTGCTCTCTTAACTGGGTCAACCAGGCAGTTAGTCTGGTGTTTATTTCTGGAACAGTGGATAATCTCAAGAGGCACTAACTTCAGGATGAAGGACTGGAAGTGGGCAAGGACGCACCACCTGAAATGACTGCTACAGAGCACCAAAGCAAATACACCCACATCCTCTTGCAACAGTAGGAAATTATAGCTAATTTAATGGATGCAGAATACCTTTTCTGTGGTCTTGTTTTAGTGGCTAAATATATTTGATTAAAGTTTGATGGAATTTCAGAGTCATTAATTGGGGTCATGAAACTCCAGGATTAAGCCTGCAAAAAATGAGATGCCCCTCTTTAACCCAGAAAATGTGGGTTCTAAAAGAAAAAGCAAAAATATTTTTAGTCTTTTCCACTAGCTCCTGATTTTTTTTTATTCTTTCCCATTTCCTCCTCTTTTTCCTGCTTCCTCCTTTCCACCCTTTTTAGTCATTGATACATAATAACGTAGGGTTTAAGACAACACTTAGATTCTGTCTCACACCTGTGTGTGTTGGGCATGTTGAGAGGGACTTGAATGGTTGGTATCTGGTGGCATGGGGGGAGGGGTCACTCCATTGGCAAATGAGCTGGGCGTGGATCTAAAGATTTATCTGACATTCCTTTAACATTTTTCACATTGCAGATCTGCTAATAATAAATTCACTCGGTTTGTTCTTTCTGAACATGTTTTCATCTTGCTTTCTTATTCAAAGATCTCTTCACAGGCTACAGAATTCTGGGATGATAGATTTTTCTATTGGTTACTGTAAAGATAATTGCTTCATTACCTTCTGGCACTCATAATTTCTGATCATAAGGCTGCTGTATTTTTCCTCTTTATATCTCTGTATATATTGCAATCTTTTATGTGTATCTATAGCATCCAAATAATCTATACACCCATGTTGCTCTACATTCAACCTGTAACAATTCATTAGGAATTAGTTTAGTTTCCCTTACCCTGTTCTACGGTGTCCCTTCTTGTGATCTGTACAGGTGAGCCAATACCATAGTCATCCTCTTTGTGGAATGCCATCTCTCTTTATGTTTCAGACTACTTGATTTTCCTGTGAGATCAGTTTTTATGGGCTCAAGAAAGTTTTGGTGTTTTGGTTTACTCAGTTCTTTCCTGTCATGTGGTATATATTATGTTCATTCCAGTTTTCTACATCTTAGACACAGTAATCCCTGTAGCCATTTTTCATCCACAAATATTGCTTGGTTGTTGAATGGGAAGTAGGATCGTTTTCTTGATGACTTATGGAGGGACATACCAAGGGATATAATCGCTGTTGTCTGGAGCAGATTGGAAGAGCACATGGAAGAATAGACTTGAGGGACTTGGATAAATATTGCATTATTTTCATCTGAGCATGATGGGATGAGCTTTTGAGGAAAAGAACAATGAAAGGTATTGTAATTTTTAACAGAGCTCTGTTCTGTCTTCATGTGCTTTGTGTCAAGAGACCCTGGCCTTTGTTTTCTTGCCTTGAACCAAATGATCTTTGGGGCTCCTATCTTACTTTTATCTTACTCTTGTCTTACTCCTGTCTTACTTTTGAAATAAGATCTTAAAAAAGCTGTACTTTTTTTTTCACCCTGCAGAAAATTTGATAGTAAAGCCAGTGGTGGGTTAGTCCTCTCTTCATAGACTAGTAGGGTTATTAGCATCCTGAAAATACCTAGCCTTGTTACTCACTGCTGTTTTCAAAATACTTTTGATTTGCCATTGCCTGACATACATTATTAACCACTGTGTTCTGCCTATGAGGCAGTCTTCAAAATGGCCCCCTGCTTACTCAGTCCTCTCCCCACAGTATACCCCATGTCCAGCTGTGCTCACCATTTGCCAGGTTTTTAAGGTCTTTGCTCACTCACCCTGTTTCCCCAGTTTAGGATGCCTTTTTCCAGGTATTCCTCTCTTCAGAGATCAGCCCTTTCTTCCAAACCTTTCCAGGTCTCTCCTGACCTGAAACTTTCCATACTCCCCTAGAGCAAAGCCGGTTAGTTCTGCTCCAGAGCAGTTTGCTTATTTACAACAACCTCAGTATCTCCCCCAGAATGTGAATTCCTTGAAGACAAGCTGTTTGCAGATATATAATTGGGCTTAATAGCTGTTCAGTAAAAGAAAGAAATAAAAAGAGAAAAAAAATTTAATGGTTGTCTTGACAGACAAAGAAAAGTTTAATTTCTAAATGGATAAACAACAGTACATATGGGAAGGGGATTTTTTTTTTTAATATAAAGGGTAATTTGACTTGAAGCACAGTAATATATAATGGGAGAGATGGATTTCTAGATGAAACATTGCCTTGATCACAAGTACTGGGTAATTGAAAAAGAAATCAGAGAAAGCTTTTGTTTGCTATCCATCTTGGGATCCCTTGGAAAGTCTCGCCCGTAGAATGAGAGGATCCATCCACTTTTCTGCCTAGGTTTTAAAGAATTCTCCAACAGAAAATGAGAAATTGCCCAATTCTTTTTCTTTGTAATGCCACTATTAGCTTCCAAAAACATTCATCACACTCCCTTGTTCTCAATGCTGTAATTGCCGGTGAATCCTAAGTGGTAGCTAAGGATTTCTTTTTCATCTCTTTTCCCTACTCTGCCTCCTACTGGTGGCCTTACTGTCTTCCATGACGACCTTGGACAGTGCCCACCGCACCCCCACAGAACGTGCAGACAGAAGCTGTGAATTCCACAACCATTCAGTTCCTATGGAAGCCTCCCCCTCAGCAGTTCATCAATGGCATCAACCAAGGGTACAAGGTACGTGAGCTTCATGGAGGGTCTCTGGGGGGGTTGTCTTGGTGTGTGTCCTGTCTTATGATTCAGCAAGGAGGCTACTGACCCCTTATTTCTCCAAGAACCCATTGCATCTAGTTATAGATCATCTGGCCTTGATGGGGGGGTCACAGCTCAGGCAAGATCTTATAGCTACTGTTCAGAAACTCAATACTGCTTATTAAGAGGATGGCTCATAGAACAATTTCTAGTGAGAAAAGACTTCATTTAAAAATTGCCAGTGGGAGACCTAACTCAGCTGATTTGTACAAATCACTTCTTCCTGGAAGGAGTCCTCTTAGAACACAGACTTAGAACAAGGGGTACTGGATGCAACTATAATATTTCTATCAAGTAAGGACATTTATCCCTTTCCTTCTCCACTTCAGGGAGTGTTCTGTTTATAGAACTGAAAACAGCTGAATCAGAGAAACTACATAGACTAAATTAAAGACACAGGCACCTTCCCACAATCTAGCTTCCCTCTCTATCCTTAGCTACTGGAATATGTTACCTTCATAGATTTTTTGGATGTAATTTCCAAAATTTTGGAGTTTATCTTAACTTTTAGATCAACTTCCCCTAGTTGAGCTTGGGAACTCATCTTAATTTTTTGAATAGCACATTCATTAACCTTCTGCAATGACAAGTACCCCCAGGAAAGATGTTTCTAGATAATTTCAAACTTAGAGAATATTGTTTCTTCAGACACATTTTTATCCCCCCCCATTTGAATTCAACTTGTTAAAGCACTTGTTTTTCACTAGAAGTTTGCAACTCACTAAAACATTTGTTTTTCAACAGAAGCCCACTTAGATGGGACTTACCAGGATACTTTTTTTTCCACTAGAAATTTGTCCTTTTCCTCCAGCATATCTATATTCAAAAGCTTCTTTGAAAGAAAGTCATATTGATCAAGGAGATTTTGCCTTCTTGACTCCCCTGTCAGGTCTTATTGACAAGACCAGAGCATTCATTCCATGGCCTAGTTGTCGGTTTGATCTCTATAAATACACTTTATGTCCTCTAGCATGTCAACTTTCAGACCTAATTAACCCTACAAATATCTGGTGTCAAAGGAATTAAAAGTCATATATATATATATATATATATATATATATATATATATATATATATATATATATATAATGTTACCAAAACATTTAAACAATTTCCCTTGAGACATATGTACATACTGTGTTTCTTTAAAATTTAAATCAATTTCTAAAGTTCTTATTAGAAGACTAGTGTGATATAAATTATACAAACAAATTAAGATTGTTCCCATTGAATCAGGGGCTTCTTTTTGAGTCAGAGCAGGTACTTGACTTTTTAAGTCAGAACAGGAAGAATACTTGTATTTATTGTATTGATTCTGTTGTTTCATTGTACTGATTTGGTTGAATAGCAGATGTTAAATTTATATTCTACTCTGTGTTTAAATGAAGAGAAAATAAAGGTTTGAAGGAATATTATCCTAATGAGTTAAAGGTGATTTCATTTATGCATGCATATATAAAATATATATATCAATATCCATTTTGTATTGTAGAATCTAAGATACTTTCAAATTCAATATGCTTATATAAATGTAGGATTTATGGGCTTTCTTAATTATGATTTTTCTTTCTCTGAGCACATATTGATTGCAAAAGAAAATTCTGATCTAGACTGAGAGTGAAGAACTACAACTAAAGAGGCTATCTTTTTCAACCTGTCCATCCCAGCTTCTAGCATGGCCAGAAGATGCCCCTGAAGCTGTCATTATGGTCACCATTGCTCCTGATTTCCATGGAGTCCACCATGGCTACATAACTAACCTGAAGAAGTTCACTGCTTACTTCACATCAGTTCTGTGCTTCACCACTCCAGGGGATGGGCCTCCAAGCACTCCTCAGCTCATCCGTACTCATGAAGACAGTGAGTATTTTTTGTCATGTGCCTTATGAGTCAGTTAGCAGAGAAGTATGGACTGCTGGTATACCCAGGACTGAATGAGGACAGAGGGTCATTAGGGAACTTTGTTCCAGCATTCTGCTTGCCCTACAGAGATGAGTCCTTGAAAAATATAAATAACACCTGCTCCATGGACTATGGAAGGAACCCTGGGTAGAAGGAAGCAGGAGGGCTGAGAGAGCTTGGTGCTGGCTGTGTGATCAGTCTTTGGTTTTGCTGGTCTCAAAACCATTGTCTAAATTTCAATCCCTCCCCTACTATCTTGAATCCCCCTCATGCCTCCAGTCAATGCCCCTCTGATCCTGCCCAGGCATTTCACCTGGGTCATCCTAAGCCTCTCAACTTTCCATTATCTCCATCTGGTCAATTCAAACCAGCCTCTTCCCTGTTCTCAGGCCAAATGACACTTCTGGAAAGCATTAGTTAGTGAAATTATCATCAAAAATGATCACAGATGTTCACATAGGTTTGTATACAAGTAGGTTTATTATAAGTATTTGTAATTTAAAAAATATAAAGTATTTAAATGTTCCAAAGAGGAATAATTAAATAAATATGGAATTACAAAATACTAAATTTTCTGTAATTAGTGAAAAAGTTTTGAGATAAAATGATGTGTTAATATTAAGTGAGAAAATAGTATACTAAACTACATGAGATCTGAATCTCATATTCTATAAAATCTAAATTTCATATTTATTCTATAAAATATACTTAGGTAAAACTGTGAACTGAGAAAAGTCTTGAAGGGTATATATCACAATTTCGAGTTATCAACTCACTGTGGTGTGATTATAAGTATTTTTTATATTTTTCTGTAATATCACTTCTACAATTAATATGTACTCCCTTTATAAGGAGAATTAAAACGTATGTTATTTTTTCAGAGTTACCAAGCCTTCCACTTATCTCTCTTCCAGCTCCTTCCTCCCTATTGGTGTAATTGGCTTCTTACATACCTCTGTTTGGTACTGTGACCCATCACTCTTCTCTGCCTACCTCCTCAGACTCTCAACTTTCCTACCCTCAGCAGGTAGCATTACGGAAGTCAAGGCCATCTAAGATGAGTTGTCTCACTTTCCCCTTCCATCTCAGTTACCCTATATTCTCACCCTATTCTTCCTCTCTTGTCTCTCAAAAAATGAAAAGACTGACCTCCCCTCAGTCTACACATATGCTCAGATCTCCCTTGCCCTGAGGTGCCACTTCACCCAATCGCTTGGGTAGCTCATATTCTTTCAGTGTAAATGACTACTTGGACCTCCTACATAACCTCTTCACTCCCCATAACCCTGAGCAGTCTAACTTTATTTCAACACTCCATACCACTGACTCAAGGTCTCTGTCAAGTTGGTGACACAGGGAAAATAAAGCATGAACTTCTCTTCTGAGAGTACTTACCTTCCCCCAGTGGGGGGGGGGGAGATAACTAGAAAACAACCCTGCTGCTATTGAGTAATCCCACAAGTTCTTTCCAAACTCACCTTTGATGAGTTGTATGATTTCTGTTTAAATGAATTTTTTATTGAAATTTTTACATTATCACATGCAGTTGTAAGAAGTTATTCTGATAACTGTAAGAAGTTAATCTTTCACCATTAAGTATGACTTCATAGTAGATATTCTTATCATTGAGGCAAATTTCTTTTATTACTAACTTGTTGAATGTTTTTGCTATGATTTAATGTCGGATTTTTTTAATGGTTTTACTTTACCAATTAATGTAATCATATAATTTTTTATCAGTTTGTTTATTCACATGGCTTATTAATTTTTCAAATTTTGAAGCAGTCTTGCATAATTGAAATAAATTCCACTTGGACATAATATATAATTATTTTTTGAATCGTTGGACTCTGTTTGCTAATACGTTAGGGTGGATATTTTGCTTTTATTTATTCATGAGTTGTTATTCTGCTGCTGTAGCTTCCTGTGGTTACTGTTTTGGTCTGGTTTGGGTATCAGGTTGACACTAGTCTCATAAAATACATCTTCTTAATAAAATACAGATTGCCTCTTCTTTTATTTTTAAGAAACTGTGTAAAATGATTTACTTCTTTAAATATTTGGAAGTTCCAAACTTAAAAAGTTTATTTGGAGGAGTTTTTTAAATTATGAATCATTTTCTTTAATAATACCATTCAGTTTCTATTTCAACTTAGTTGGGTTTCTATAACTCAACCAAGGACCAAGAGATTGGTCCTCTCAGTTGTCAAATTTGTGAGTGTAAAATTGTAGGTAATATTCCCTTACTAGCTTTACAATGGCCATAGTATAAATAATATTTTATTCCTTTTATGAGTGATGGATTTGTTTATTTTTTTGTTCTTCCTAAAGTTTTATCAGTCTTATTGTTTCATTGATTTTTTGTTTTCAATTTCATTGATTTCTGCTTTTATTTCCTTCCTTCTGCTTGTATTAGATTTCTTTTTTAAATTTCTTGATATCAGTGTTCAAATTTAAGAACTGCCTTCATTTCTAATGTAAACACTTGGTGCTATAAAAACTTTCCTCTCTTCTACTTTAGAGGAACCACACATATTTTAATATGTTGTGTCTCACTCCATTCAGTTCTGTGTATTTTTATTTCCGATGAGACAGCCGCTCTAACCCACAGTCTATTTAGGAGTGTGCTATTTAATTTCATGTGTTTGGAGATGTTCCTATTGTCTTTTTGCTATTGATTTCTAGCTTGTTTCAATTAGGTCAAGAGCACATTCTGTATAATTTCAGTTCTTTTAAATTAATTGAGGTTTGTTTTATGGCTCAGGATATGATCAATCCTGGTGAATGTTTCATGAGAACTTGGAAAAAAAAAAAAAGAATGTGTATCTGCTGTAGAATCTTTTGAAGTCATGAACTTTAGGGAAAGGAAACTGAAAAAAGGCAAGAAATTATGAGAACCTACCCTCAAACAGTGAAGATAGTAATAAGGAGAGTATTTAGAGAGCTGTCACAGAAAATGTAGGGAATGATTAGACACAGGAGATGATTAGGAAATCTCTAGGATGACTCAATGTGTTTGTGTTTCTGTGACTGGATAGACAGTAATGCCAATCACTAAAATGTGGAATACACAACTGGAGTTGAGACCCCAGGTTTATCTGAGATATAACCAGTTTGACACACCTGTGGTAATGTCTAGATGAGCAGGCAGAAAAGGGTCTGAAGAAGTAGATTTAAGAATCCCAACAATCAGTGATTATAATCTTATCTTCCAAGAAAAAGATTAGGGAATATCAAAGAATGTAAGGTCTGCCTACAGATGGGAACATTTGAAATCAGTTCTGTATCAGAGCCACTGAGGTATAAGGTCCTTAATGCTGGAGCCACCTGAGCGGGAGAAATCACTCCAGGGACTAGATGGCAACATAGAAGAAGGGAGAAGCCAGGGACATGCTGGACACAGCAAGCTGGTTTTCAGGAGTGTCTGTTTTGGAGGACTCAGTGCAGAACACAATGTCTGTGCTGGGTCTGTAGGTCTCTGAAGAGGAAAAGGAGTCTTGTTTAGATGAAGGGTAGAATTCCACTCCTGTCTAGGGAAACACAGCCTCACTCTTGCATGTGTATAGATGGTGTGGGAATGGAGATCTGTGGTAAGGGAGGTGGTTGCAAGGCGGCAACAGATTCTAAGAGTTTTTCTCAGGCATTTCCTTCATAACTGTTCCAACTGCTTGTTTGAAGTTTTCCTCTATTTCATTTGTTGAAAGAAGAAACAAGGGCAGCATTTCACTCAGCCAGGTTCAACCAGATGTCAGATTTTCCTTTTCAGAAGATCTTTTCCAAAAATAAAATCAAACTTCATCAAATAAAAAATGTGTTGATTCTTGGTTGAACTCTTTTTAAACAAGCACATTTGTCACCTTAACTATAGACCAAAACTATGAGGAAAACTCCCATAAAGTCCTGTTGTTAGAAAATAGAACATGAAATACTATAAAACAGGTATTTGTGATTTGCTAAGTAATTTGCTAAGAATTTCTAAGGATTGAAAAAACTAGAGTGATCTCATCATTTTTGGAATTTCCTAACAGAATCACCTTTTTACTAGGCAGAGTGCCTGTTTATCCTGTTTAGAAAGTAAGAGCACCCTTGTAAAAGTAGACTATCTCATTGAAAGGTTGATCAGGGTTGAAACAGGCCTCTTGGGGAGCAGGACTCTTGGTGGCTGGAGAGCTGGCCCCAAACTTCCCTCACCAGAGATGCCCTGGCTTCCTCCATATCTAGCAGGACTTCTTTCCAAAGCACTGGTGAAATAAGAACTTGGTGGGGGAGGCTGGGGGTGGTGAGCAGCACAGTTAAGAGGAAACAATATAAATTTTAAACCCAGACATTGCAGCTGGTTACAACTGAACTGGAGGACAGCATATTTGGGCAGGAATCCAGGAAACAGAAACACTGAGAATATAAAAGGAGCAAAAAGCTTTCTTGCTATGCTATCGATCGAAAAAAGAACAAGTCAGTTCAAAATCTGTCAGAATGTCTTTCTGGAAACTCAAAATTGGGGGAAGATGAGATGATCTTGACAGCCATTCTATTTTACCATCTTCCACACTCAAAGAGGGAAATTTGTCAGTGTTTGAGTTTACCATCAAAAGTCCTTTAAAAGTTTCACCCAGGTGATCATTTGCTGTGACCATTTTTTTAAAAATTACCAGTTGTATTAGAAGTTTTATCCAAATACCAGTTGAGAACTCGATATTGGATTCACCTTAAAAACCCCCCATCTGTGCAAGCAAGCTGACAGTCTGTAGAAAGGGTGGAGTCCTCTCTTCAGAATCCCCAGAATTCTGCTCTGGCAGAACAACCCACCCCTTGATTTTATGCTCTCCTATCTTAAGCTTAAAAATTGTATTTCATTGTTATGAAAAAGAGCTCATTGTGGCATTGCTCAGAGGTCACCGGGGAGCCATGTGACGTGGTGCTTTCAAGACGAGGCTGCATGCCTGCCTGCATGGACACGTGACTCCTTGGAGGTGTGCAACACTGACCGGAACTCTGCTTTCCTGTCTTCCATCCTCTTTTTCTCCTGTGTCTGAGTTGGCCTTTGACCTCTCCTTTCTCCTCCCTGACATAGCTCTGAGAGGGCAGATGAGGGGAGATACTGTAGAGAGGAGCGCAGACCCAGCCTGAGTAAAGCAACCACACTTCCTAGTAAAGTCACCTTTGCCAGGCACCCACACAACCTTGACTCAGTCAACAATGGAAACCATCTCCTTCCCTCCTCTTTCTCCTTCTCTCTCCCTCATTCCATCGTGAGGCCCCAGCTTCCTCTCAAGCATTTCTTTGTCCATCTGCTCTCCATCCTTGTGGCTGGGACTAAAGAGTCCTTGGTGAGATTGTCACTTGGCAGTCACCCCAGCACCTTGGAATTATGAGGCAGCCTCTTCCCCCTCTAAGCACCATGTGGTGGCTGACTTCCAGGGCTGTTGTGGAAGTGAAGAGCTCCACAACTAGGAAGGCTGGAGAATGAGGAGGGTCAGAAGCCCTGGAACACCCTTGAAGTTGCATACAGGGGGTGCTTGTTTTGTCCTGCTGTCCCTCTAGGGAGATCTGCATACTGTGCTGTCCCAGGACCAATCTGGACCTGGCCATGAAGCCTACAGCTGCAAAGTGGGAGAGGGAACAGAGGACATTTGTAATGTTCCCCTGGGTCTAGGGATCCATGATTCTGGATCTGTTTAACTCATGTTTTGGCTTCTCAGGTCTCTTTCTCTCAGATTCTTTTCCAAGTGACAATAAGCTCATCCGAGAAATGACTTTATATTCTGAATGCATGATGAACTGGCAAATGATCATAATGCTAGCAGCTAACGTCAATAAGCATTTTTGTTTTGTGGTGCTAGGAACCTGCTACCTGCTTTCATATTTTGTTAAGCATTCTCACCATTACCTGGCAGAAATAGTTATTTTTATTCTCCACATTTTACAGATGAGCAAACTAAGGCTTTTTTTTTTTTTTTTTTTTTTTTTTTTTTTTTTTTTTTTTTTTTTTTGGAGACTAGTCTTGCTGTTTTTACCCATGGAACCCAGACTCACGTTGCCCTGGACTCCAGCAGTCCCCAACCTCAGCTTCCCAGGTAGCTGGGATTACAGGCGTGCGCCACCACGCCCAGCTATTTTTTTGGAACTAGGTCTCTCTACGTTGCCCCAAGTGGGACTCAAACCACAATCCCTGATCTCTGCCATGGCTTCCAAGGCTGCCGCTTACAGGCATGCGCCACCATGCCCAGCCGAGCAAGCTTAGGCTTAGCAAGCTTAAACAATTGCTCAGTAGGAAGCACTGAGGCCAGGTTTCAGATCAACTCTGACCCAGCTTTAAACCACATTCTGCTCTTCTACCTCCCTGTGTTAGGACTGGGAAGGGAAGTGGAGGGGAGGATCTGTAGAACAAAGACACTCCTGGGCAAAGTATACACTTTTGCAGGAACTTTCTCATACCACTCTCCTGCCACTGTCAAGTCCCTGGGGAGAATGAACAGAGGAATTCAAACCTAGGGTGCTGCTATCATCTGCAACCAGGTGTGAATCAGCCCCTGGGCTTCACCTGGCCCTTGGTCCCACACAAACCAGACACACAATCTGGATTCCTGTCAAGGGGTAAGGTATAGGTAACTGCTTCTCAGGATCCAGTCAACCCCATAAGTCTAATTAGATGAGATACAGGAGAAAGGCAGAGGCAAGTGGTCTAAATCTGCTGCCAGTTTCTCCTACCCTGGGCAGTGTAGCTGAGGTGACATGTGCTGAGTCAACTCACTGATGTGACCACTGCCGAATGCCTTCAGCCCCTTGAATTCCCTCAGGCTTGTCTTGATATTTCCTGCAACCTCTGGCCCAGCTCCCTCCCACAGTGAGAGCTTGCTGTACAAATCTGACCCAAAGAAATAGAAGTGGTTGTATAACAGGACTTTATTTTTAATCATAGAACCGGGAGCTGTGGGACATCTGAGTTTCACAGAGATTCTGGACACATCTCTCAAGGTCAGCTGGCAGGAGCCCCTGGAGAAAAATGGCATCATTACGGGTGAGTATCCCACTCTTCAGAAAAAGAAAAAAAGCAAGTTTTCCCCAGCACTGGGTGACTGATACTGCTTGCCACAAAACGGCTGGCAGATGTGACTGTGTGCCTGGGGCTCGGTCACCCCACCAGGACCAGCCCCAAAAGTCCAGCTGCATTTGGCAGCCTTCCCCTACATGGAATCCAGCCTCAGACTTCAGAGTTAGTCTCTCTTATTCTCTCACCAAACCTCTCAAGTCTCTTTGATGGTGTTTTCTCTCACACTTAATTCTTAATTCTCGTAGTTACACAGTAAGGTGAATAGTGACACAGACCGGTGTTACAGATGAGGAAACTAAGGCTCAGAGAGACAAGGCAAGCTTTCCTCATTCAGTGTGTGCTGAATGCCTACTGTGTGTGCTGAATGCCTACTGTGTGCAGGGGCTCTGCTCAAACCATGGCTCTGGAATGGCCTTATGTGGGGCAGAACACTGCATGCCTGCTGGTGAGCATTGAAGGGCTCTTCTTATAATACAACTCCCAACTCTGGCCATAGCCTCTCAGAGCACACTGCACACTTGACTTCTGTTTTAAATCTTAAAGGAAAGCCCATGGGTGTAATCATTTGAGTTGAGCCAGCATTTCACAGCTAAGCGGTGGTTGCCAATACTTCCAATTTATGATCATCTGTGCTCTCCAGCTATTAGAGCTTAATGAACTCATTTTCGTGCTTTATTTAAACAAACACCTATAGTTACAAGCAACAGTCTATTGTTGATTGTGGAACTTGGCTTTCAAAGTCCTAACTTCCAGGGTTAGACCCAGCAGGCAGCTCGCAGCCCTAATCCTCAGCTGGGGGCTCAGTGCATCAAGGCTTCCAGCAGACATTCTGCTTCCATCCTCCCTGTGGTCACACTGCCCCTTTTCACTTTGTCTGGCCTGAGCCACCTCTACCTTAACATGTGCCTGGTCTCCCAGAAGCTGCCGCTCTCTGGAAGCCCCAAGGAGGAAAAGCCTGCCTAGAGGTCAGACCTGACATATATTTTCTCGTTGGCCTTGCTGGCTATTCCTCCAGCAACTGTCCTTGGCGAGATGGGACTTGGCCCTGGACATTGCTCACCAAACAGGTCAGCACCTTCCAAATCAACTTGGGCCTCCCGTGGAGCATGCCAGTAGCTCCTTGGTTCATTTTACCAAATGCAGCAAAAGGAAAACCATGTTTGTAGACAAACCCGGCCAGTAACGCCACTCTCAGCAAGGGTTGTTGTGGCCCTGCCATCCTTCCAAAGCCTTCCCTGGATAGGCTGAAGGTGGCAGTTAGAGGTCATGTTAGGACAATAATTTGGCCTTGGAGTCAGGATGTCCTAAAGGAAGTGATACTTATCAGCCCTGGTGCTCCAGAGCCTGGGAGCATTCCCTGTGCCTTGTTTCAGTTCAGGGCCAGGAGAGGGAAGCGCTGAGAAAGGGGGTAGCCCACACACCCCAGAAAATTTCCCACTATACACTCATTGTAAATTTCAACCTCTCGTTGTCTCCCTCCCTAAACTCTGATTTATGAGGGTTGAGATACAGACAGACAGTTTGTGATTGGATGTACTGCTTTCTTGTAGGGAATTTACTTCAGATCAACAGAAAATTATTTCAGAAGCTCCTCCAGTCGTTAGTCTCAGTTAGGCAACTGTTCAGAGCAGGTAGGATGCCAGCTGGCGGCACCGGCTCCTGGCGGGGGGCTCACGCTTCCTCCTCTCTCCTCAGCACAGAAGAGCCAGAGAAACATTCCTGGACAGTCTCTGAGCACCTCCCAGAGAGAGGAGAGGGCCTCTCTGCCCATGTGCCACTGTTCTCTGTCCCTGTGCCAGCGGGCAACACACCACAGCACCCTTTATTAGGCATCTGAGGGGGACTTCCTGAGGGTGTTTCTTGTTTCTCACCTGGGTAGACAAGGGCTTCAGGTTAGTGTGTAGCCACAATGTTGATGCTAATAAACCAGCACTCACCAAAGATGCTACGATTGCTGTGTTTGAGCTCCAGGGTGCCGCAATGAAAAGGTGCAATATTTTGGTAAATTTGGATACAGAACAGCTTTTGAGCAAACAAAATTGTGTCGCAGGGAAGGCTGTCACATGGAGCAAAGCCACCTCTTCCTGTCCACTCAGAATGGACCCTGAGATCCAAATTATTCAGAGATTTTTTTTTTCAGACCTCAGCGACCAGGCAGGGATGGCTTTCAGGGTTCCTCCTACGTGTCGAGGTGGGGGGAAAGATGGCACAGCAGAAGGTACTAAGGCATGAGGAGCCTGGATAACTGGAACACCCTTCTCCCTCCCCACCCCCCAACTTCTGACAGTTCACAGACCATACTGCACCTTGGTATTCTCCTTTATGAACTGGGGGTAGTCATGGTTTCACCTCAAGGGTTATTGTGAGGATTAGATGAATTGATGCAGGGAAGCTGGGAGAACAGCAGAGGAAGGCTATGAATACACTCTGGTCTGGAAGTACTAATACTTTCTGCCTTGAATGTTTGCTGTAGTTGTCTTTGTGGTCCATTTAGTTCCCAGTACTGGTGGAGCGCTTGCCCTGAGAAAGAGCAAGGTTGGCCATCAGGTGAGTAAGGTAGAGGAGGGGCCCCTGAAGTCACAGCAAGGGCTAGAATGGGGCTGTAAAGCCACAATTGAAATGGGAAAAGGTGGTGGCAAGGGGGCATCTGTATGAGCCCCTGGAGAAGAGGGAAAGTAAGACCTCAGGGGCAAGCCCAGAGCCATCACAGAGACTGGTTTAAGGCTTGGTGGTCTTCAGGGACCCGGGGCAGAGCCCTGGGGATGTGACAAGCTCCCAGCAGTTGTGCAGCTAACATCATGTGAGTTCTGATGTGTGCTGGGGCACAGCAAGGTGCCCACGCCCGGCTGCCTCTGCTCCTGCATGTCCCTCCATCCCAGGAACCCTGGTGCAGTGCAGTCCAGACCATCCAAGGGTCGTGGGGTGGCAGGCAGCGGCTTCTGATACTAGTTTCTGGATTTTTTTTATATTAAAGTCCCAAGATCCTCTCCTTTAAATACTTATATACCTGTGAGTGCAGGTTTCTAACTGAATTTATTACTCTCATCAGAGGAGAAGGAGTGCTCAGACACCTCCCACTGCTTCCGCTCCCTGGGTTCATTGACTGGGAAGAAGGAAGAGCAAGCACTTCCTGTGGTTTCCCTTTGTCTTTAGGCCCAGGAGCTCATTCCATCACTGTCTCCTCTTTACAAGACACTCCTTAGCCTCGACTAATCACATCACCTCCCTTCCGCAGGGCTGCTTCTGGAGCTGGCTGGGCCTTTTTTTCTCTGAGACTCTCAACATGATGGAATCTGAGACTGAATAAATTGTGATTATGAGACCCCATTGGACTGAACAGAGTACAGGGGAAATCAGATTTCACTAGGAAAACAAAAGATTCAAAAAGCAGGAGGCAGAAGTGAAAAATTATGTACCCAGATCAAACACTTGAAGACAAAAAGCACTTTGTACAATGGCAGAGTGCTGCACCGACTGTTTCATAGTGGAAAGAGTCAAAGTGTTTCCAAGAGTTAGGCTCCTCTAGGTAACCCAGGAGTAGGCTGCTGGCTGGGCACTGGATAATGAAAGCATCTGCTTTAAAAAAATGCAATTCTTGATGAAAAGCATCCATAATTTGACAAGAGAAGGTTAAATGGAGTGTAGAAAACTAGCAGTCTTTACTCTTCATTCCATGCAACAGGGACTCAGGTTACCAAAATATCCTCCTGTGGTTCACTATCCCAGAGAAGAAGCCTCTGTGGAGATTTCTGGGGGAGCACAGAGCTGGGGGCCCCTTCTAGAAAGGCAGTGGGTTCCTCAGAGATTTCTCATACCTGTGAAGGTGACAGCGTGTACAGCATCCAGCCTCAGCCCCTGGCTTTCAGGAGATGCCCAACTAACCCTCCTGTTGTCAATTTTCAGGCTATCAGATTTCCTGGGAGGTGTATGGTAAGAACGACTCTCGTCTCTCACACACTCTAAATAGCACGACTCACGAATACAAGATCAAAGGATTGTCTTCTCTCACCACCTACACCATCGATGTGGCTGCTGTCACTGCTGTGGGGCCCGGCCTGGCAACGTCATCCACCATTTCTTCTGGCGTGCCCCCAGGTCAGTAGTGTCTGAGTGAGCTTTACCCTTTTTGCATTTCCCCCGGGGATTTCTGACCCTCTAAGGCGATGGACTTCTTTGCGCAGACGCTACCTGCCAAGATGGTTAGGAGTGAGTGGACCGTGCCCGATGTCAGCCTTGTTTTCTAGTGTCTTCTGAGGGTACCTCAACATTTCTTTTTTAGGGTGTGGGAATATGTTCATGAGACATAAATGGTGAGCCCGAGTGAAGGACCACACAGAAGAGAAATGCCAGCTTTCTTTGAGTGAGAAGTAGGACATATGCGTAATAAGAACAGGAAGTGAAAACTTTACCCACCAAACGAAACAACGAAAATTTGAGTTTGAGTTTAAAAAAAAAAAAGAAGTAGGAAATTATTGAAAGGAAAGGCAGAGAGAGGAGAGAGGAAAATGTAAGTGACAATGCAGCGTTCTTGTTAAATAGGAAGAGTGCTTCAGCTGGGTTTGCGCTGTGGTATGGACGTGACTCACACCTGCTCTCTCTGTGTCCTTTTTGAACTTCAGATCCTTTTGTAAATGTCCAGAATACTCATTTCAGCTATAAAAATGATTACCTACTTCTCTCTCTAATTTTAAAGCTTGTGTTTAAAATAAGTGTTTTTTTTTCAAGGAATTCCCAGGTACCTGTGAATGAGAAGATACTGTGGCGCTGTTAGTTCAGTTCTGATATGAAAGCTGTAAATCTCTTGCCATTTGAAAGTGATCCATTTGGTCTACGGCCATTCCACCCTGAACGCGCCCAATCTCATCTGAAAGTGATCCATTTGCCCTAGTTTGGCTTTTGAGGAAAACACAGAGCCTCATTTGTAAGACCCTGAATGTAAAGATCCCTTTTACCCCCTACATAGACCCGATGCCCGTTTAGTCTTCATAACCCAATTACTGTCCTGGAATGGTGACATGCGTGACCTGAAGAGAATACAAACAAGTAAAATGTATGCAGAATAAAAAGCCCACAGTGATAATGTGTTCCCCACTCCCAGCTCTTCTCACATTCTTCTCTAATGAGCTGCCAACAGTCCATGTTGTCTGTGGTGTCAGAGAAGGACAAGGGGTCATATTTCCTCTCATCTGGTACTTTCTAGAAACCATGAATAACCTACACTCCCTTGAGCTCAGCATTGTCCCAGGGTCAGTCTTTCTGTCCACCCATGAATAGCCCCTTGTCCTCCCTCAGAGGCAGCAGTTCTGGCACTGTCTCAGCATCTGAATCACAGGGGCTTCTTAAAAAACGGATTGCTTGGCCCCCTTCCTCTTGTCTGCTCTGTGACTCTGAGGTGCGGCTGAAGAGTTCACCTGTGGGACAACTTCTCATCTATGTAATCTGTAATTTTTAAAAAAGCATTTACCAAATAAAAGTCTGTTTTGAAAGAAAGAATTCTTTGTATTACGGGAAGATTAATGTTTTCTGTGGAGGTAGTCAGCTCCTGCAGCACACACTGAAAGTATTGAAAGCCAGCTCCCAAAGCACGGGACTATTGCTACGATTTCAGTAGTGGTGGTGATGGTGACAGTGTGTTCTTTAGCTCCCACACTGAGAACCACACCAGACGCAAGTGTGCATGTGTGAGCCAGGCTTTCCCTGAGGTGGTTTGGGCACTGCCCAGTCAAGGAAGTAAAATGGTCTAGCTGACCTCACAGCCTCCACATCCAATTACTGTGACCCACCCTAGGGGAACTGCAGAGTAAGGACAGAAGGCAGGCGGGGGCCTCAGGTGCTGGAACACCTCTGATCCACAGGTGAAGGGTGACTCAGAGTTTCTGTGGCATCATTTACAGGTCAGGTCACCTGTAGCTGGGGATTGATCGCGAGCGTCCCTGAGCATTCTAAGTATTGACTGGAAGGAAAATCACATTATGATGGTCACTTAGGGGGGGCTGTCTTCTGTTTTCTGTGCTTGAAGTTTATGTCCATTAGTAACTGAAGAACCATTTACAAAGGCAGACAGCTGAGGCATATAAAGAAGAGTCACTTGTCCTTCGATTTAAACATGTTCTGCTTCAAACTCATTAAACTAGATATGGAAAAGGACCCTTGAGATCTTAGAGCACTGGCCTATGCCAATACTGAATTGATCACCGAAGTGGTTCTGTTGACTCTATGTAAGACCCCCCCAACAGTGGCAAATCAGGAAGTCATTCCTCAGAAACAGCATGGTTGGAAAGCACTTTCTGCAACTCGCATTGTGTCTTCCCCCCCCTTTATTCTTTCCCATTATCTTTCTCTAGAGTATTTAGCATTGTAAAACAATGTAAGAGCTTTCATTTTGAGCTCATAGTACATCACTTCTGTTGGGGACAGACACTCTAGGAGAGCGGCCTACCGAAGCAGGGAAGGCTCACCACAGGTAACCTCAGATGATAGGCACCTCCTTCAGAACCACCTTCCCTTCATTTAGTTGCCAGAGCAACTGAACATAGACAGAGTGTGAAGAGTTCTGCACTTTTCCCTGAATCCAGTTGTCTTGGAAACCAGTCCCAGGAAGCCTATGCTCGGCCACTTGGTGCTGCCTGCAAGTGACACAAAACTGTGGGCAGCCTCCCATCCCCTGTCCCTTTTGTCTTTCCAAGACTCTGTAGTAGTCACAAAGAGGACATCAGCATCACTGTGTTCTTTTAGGAGCCTGGAAGAATTACTCTCATTCATCCTTCCTTCATTCAAGTATCTATTAATTGCCTGTTGTATTGTATGTTGATGATTCGGAGTTTATGTCTACTAAGTTACATGAGCTTGTCTCCTCATGCCACTTCAGATGCCTTGGAGTCTGATGGGTTGCCCTGTTGAACTAAGAATTATGTTGTGATCATGGCCCTTCCCTGATTTTGAAAACCCATTTTTTTTGTATCGCAGTGTTTTGAGAACTGTTTATTACTGACATGTTTGATACAGTCCCCAAACTGTGACAGAATTTAAATCTCCTTTCCTCTCTCATTTACCTCTAGAACTTCCTGGTGCCCCATCCAATTTGGTCATTTCCAACATCAGCCCACGCTCAGCTACTCTTCAGTTCCGTCCAGGCTACGACGGGAAGACATCCATCTCCAGGTGGATCGTGGAGGGGCAGGTACGCATCTGGTGGGGGCAGAGAGTCAGAGTTTCCTACACGGGGTGCAAGGTCTCTGCTTGGGGCAGCTGAGTGTTACCTCTGCAGAACAGGGCTCAAGACTACCTGGGAGGTGGCCGGGTTTGGGATCAGAGAGCCAGACACTGGAGGCAACAGAAATGTGGGATCCCCTTGTCACACCTTCCCAGCTCTCTACCTAATGATCTTATTCTGATCTTATTCCTGAGATCTTATTCCTTATTCCTTGTCTGAATTATTTTCTCACAATATTCAAATGGGTATTTTTTTATCAATCTTTCCTCTTTAGAAACTAATTCTCTGAAAAGAAGCACTTCCCCCCAATCCCTCAGGCTATTTAGTTACCCTAAATACAAGAAGAGCGGATAAATGCTGAATCCTTTCCTTTAATTACTGATTTCAAAGTAAGATACTTGTCACCTAGTTCCAATGTTAAAAAAATTGTTCTATCTTTTTTTCATAGTACTATCTCTTTTCCCAAGTTACCAGTGTAAAAGCATAGATTTTTAATATCCAGAGCCTTTTAATCACCTGAGATTGTTATTCTTTTTGAGCCTATTAAACCCGTCTTTGTCTATGGGTCAAGCCTTCATGTTCTATGCTTTTGACAGGAGAAATCTAATCTTTGATTTCTTTGCTTTCTAATAGAATAAGATGCCTTAGAATCACCTGTGACTGTCTTCCCCAAATTCAGATTGAGCTACAAGATTCTTGCCTAGCTAGTTTAGTGTCAAATGGTATTTAAAGACCCAAATCTG
This sequence comes from Uropsilus gracilis, assembly GCA_004024945.1. Classification (NCBI taxonomy): domain Eukaryota; kingdom Metazoa; phylum Chordata; class Mammalia; order Eulipotyphla; family Talpidae; genus Uropsilus; species Uropsilus gracilis. Next base: position 18,861 of record PVHY01002844.1, on the reverse strand, counting down.
GACATGGGGCAGGAGTGACAGAGGGGTGTGCAGTGAAGGGTGCCTGTTGCTACTGACTGATCATGGCTGCCAGAACTTCCAGCTGACACACAAGAGGAAGTACTTTTTTTTTTAACCATCATGAGATCATAATGATATTTCCAATTCAAATTTAATATCACTTTGAATCTATATTTTAAATGCTTTTTCATACGCTAGAATTCCTTTTTTAAATATTAACATAATTACTCATTTCTTTACCCTACAATTGTATAGAGAGTTTTCAAATTGTAATTTCAATGCCATTACTAACAATGAGACTACTGAATGCAATTTAAGCATTTTTTGTTCCTTAAACTGTATTCCACTGTGGATATACAGTCAAAATATGGAATTCTAAATTCTTTTCTGTGTGGTTATATCACCACCTAAATACAAGATTAGGTTTATTCATTTCAAGGTTTTTGTTTTGTTCTGTTTCATGCTTTTGCTTCAAATTTTAGTGATTGCTTTTTTTAAAAATCATTTTACTTTTTTAAGACATTGTTAAAACATTTGAAATTTAATATATTTTTGAGCATGTCACTGATTACATGATCTTGAAGTCAAAACTATTTTAAAAAGCATGTTCATTTAAGTTTATGTTCATAAACTTATAAAGGATTTATGGTCCTATTAATATTGTTGCTTTCTCTCCTCCAAATACCCTGTGATAGATTTTAGGTTTATTCTTTTTTGGTTTTTTGCAGCATAATAAAATGCATATCTGTGCCCCCTCTCTTACATCATAGCACACTGTGCCATGCTTTCTTCAACTGGCTACATACCCGAAGAGCACTCTGTTCCTTGTATGGAGAATGTCCACATCCCTTTACAGTTGCACAGCCTCCCCTCATGTGGATGTTCCGAGACTTGTTTCTCTAACTAGTCTCTGCTCTTCTGGGGTGTACACTATTTTTCTATTGCTGCAGTAACAAATTATCAACCCCTTAGTGATTTGAACCACACAAATGTATTGTCTTACAAGCCTGTTGGTCAGAAATCCAAATAGAATTTCATAGACTCAAATCAAAGTTTCCACAGGGTTGCATTTATATCTGAAGGGTCCAATTCCTTGCTCATTCAGATGACTGGCTGAATTCACTTAGTGGCTCTGGAACTGAGCAGGCTGGGAGCTGGGAACTGTTCTTCTAGTAGCCACAGCATTCCTTGGCCTGTGGCCCCATCCTCCATCTTCAGAGCCAGCAATGGCAGAGGAAGTCTTTTTCAGCCTCCAACTCTCTCCTCCTTCCCTCTAGTCCATTTTCTACTTTTAAGGACTTGTGTGATTAAATTGAACCACAAAGATAATCCAGGATAATCTCCCTGTTTCAAGGTTCTTAACTTTAACCACATCTACAAAGTCCCTTTGCTCATGTAAAGTAACATACTCACAGATTCCAGGGATTATGATGTGAAAATTTCTGGGGACTGGGGAACATTATTCTGCATAAATTCAGCCTAATCATTTTGTATTTTTGCTACCTATGTCTTTGATATAGATTCCTAGGGGTGGGATTGTTGAATCAAATAACTAATGTATATGTAAATTTTCTAGAAATTACCAAATCCCTCTACTACAAGTTGAAATTTTTGTATTCCCATGAGCAATATATGTATGTAATGTTTTTGTCATAGCAAAAAAAAAAAATCTGAAGTTTAATTATCAATCTGCTCTTGCAGGTTTTTAGATCTTAAAGTCATTTATTTAAAAAGTACATTTTTTTCTCTTCTGGATTTGTAAAATTAAATTCCCATGTGATGTTAGTTCTATTTCTTAATTTTTTTATTCTATTATATTAGTCTGGGTTATTCATGCAGTAACTCCACATTGTTTAATTATAGGTGCTTTAAGTTGTGTTTTTAACATCTGGTAGGGTTTCCCCTGCCTCTCCCCCCCCCCCAGTAAAACACAGAAAAAAGGGGAGGGGGGGAGAGAGAGAGATGACACTTGATTTCATGACACACTTAAGAATTGTGATCTCTTAGGAGGTTGTCTTTTTATCCAGGAATATGATGAACCTTTTCGTTTGTTTGAATCTACTTTTGTCAGCTACTTGGCTGTTTTATTCTTATGAAGATACTACTTGTTCTCAGAAAGTCAGGGAAAAAATGATCCTAGCTCTGCAATCTGGACATACTACTTAACTTCTTCATGAACCTTTATTTCCTCACCTATGAAATGTGGTCAATGGTACTATTTGCAAGATTTTATGTGTATTTGTAATTTCATTTTCTGGCTTTGCTGCTGGCATCTAGAACCACTATTGATTTTTGTCTCTTTTTCTTTGTTGGGTGAACTCTTATGTGTTCTAAGTGCTTTTACAAATATTAACTCATGTAATCCTATAACGATCCTGAGTGGCCACTGTTGCATTTCTTACAGATGAGACACACAGGGTGTCACAAGGTCACAGGGTCACACAGTGAAGCCAGGGAATCAGTTTGCACTGGACCATCCTGACTTGAGACACACACCTGTGACCTGGGCCAAGTGTGTTGGCAGCGTAGTGAGAAAATTTGAGCAACTTCTCATTCATTTGTTACTTCTATTGACGTTTTCTATAAAGAAATCACATCACCTATGAACAGTGACAATTTGTTTCTTCCTTTGACATTTTTACATCTTCTCTTTTTTTTCTTTTTAGTCACTCTAATCCTATTGGGAGGACTAAAACCTCCTATATCACGTTAAATTGGAACAGTGTTGGAATAATTTTGTTTTATTACTACCTTTAAAGAAATTCTTTTAATATCATGTATGTTTCTGGTAGGTTTTTCAGCTACTTTTAATTAAATAACCTACCATATTCAGTTAAGACAACTCTCTTCTAGTCCTGTTTGCTAGGAATTGTTTGGAGGCTTAAGAAATCATAAATAATTTTATCTAATTTTGTCAAAGTATTTCTCCCATCTGCTGAGTTGTTCATATGCTTTTCTTGCATCTGGTTGGAAAGTAATGGGTGTGGAAGGCCTAACAGCCAACCATTTTACTTGGTTTGGTTTGAAGTTAAAATTTCTATATCTGTGTTTGAAAGTGAACTTGGCTTTTTCTGGTTCTTGGTTTAGTTTTTAAGATCAATAGTTCATTTTCTCACCAGTTTTCATAAACAGAGATTTGATTGCACTGCAGGCAGAGGTGAGAGGCAGGGCTGCTGATGACCCCACCTCGCTGGCCTGGGGTGACCTCGTGGCTGTCTTCCTCAATGCTCAGCATTCTCTGTCTTGGCAGCTCATGAGTGAATGGGAAGATTTCAACACACACCAATGCTGGGAGCCATCTGAAATCAACTAATGGGATTCTCTGGGTCCTGGGCCTTGTTAGATTTGCATATAACTTCCCAGGTACAGAGTGAATTAAGGCTCTTGTCTCTGGTCCCACTCCAGAGGCCCTGAATCCTGGTCTCATATATGGGCCTGCGTGGTGGCCAGCACCACCACAGGTTTCTGAATCCACAGGAGAGAACGTTCTAGGAAGGCACCAGTCCTTCCCCCAGGGTGGTCTTGCTCCTTCCCAGGCCTGCACCTGAGCATATCGAAGGATCCAGTGCAGGAAAAGTCCCAAAGCAAGCGGTGTGAGCGTGGCTCCCGGCTGCTATGCTGACAGCTGTCACAGTCAACCTCCAGTCATTTGTGGAAGATTTCAACTGGGATCTGAGATTTCTCTGAACTTTATTTTTATCTTCCACCTTGAAAGTATTTCAAAGCCACAGAAAAATTGTAAGAATACTACCAAAGCCCCCCTTTTCCCAGTAAAGTTTTGTCAATTGTCCCCAAACCTCCTCGACAGTATCAAATGCAACCAGGACCACATGTTTTCCCTGACTGTCCCATCTCTCTGGTGCCCTTCACCCTGCGTTGGTGCCTTTTCTTTGATGGCCTTGGCAGCTTTGAAGTTCATAGGCCATTCGTTTCCTAGGATGTTCTTCAATTTGGATTTGTAACTTTCTTCATGGCTAGACCTGAGTTATATATTTTTGTTGGGAATATCATGGAAGTTATGCTGGGTTCTTTCCATATATATTGTGGGATTTAATGTGTAATATGTTGCCTCATTATTAGTAGGAATGATGTTGTGGAAATGGTTAAAAGGGTGTCTGTACGTCCCTCCAGTGTAAAGTCACTTTTCTCCCCTTCATAATTAATAAGTATTTTTTGGAGAGGTCCTTTTCAGATTATGTGAAAATCTCAGGCCCACTTCCACCAGTTTTGTCATCCACTGATATCTCTTGCCTGAATAAATTGGTACAATGATGGCACCAAATAGTGATTTTTTTTTTTAGTTTAATCATTTCTTCTATATTTATTGATTGACCTCTTACTGTAAAAGAAAGCTTTCTCTTCTGGTTTGTTCATTCATTTATTTGTTTGTAACTGTGAATTCATGAATTCCTATTTTATTGGACAGATTTAAATCCATAGCCATCATTATTAATTTTGCTACTCAACTCTCCCCCACTTGACTGGCAGGAGGGCCATCCAGCTGGCTGTGTGCTTGTGGCTCAGCCTCATTACTCTCCAAGCACTTTCTTACTTTCTAACACAAGATATTCTTGTTTTGTCTTATTCTTTCCTCATTTTCTTAGTCATTTCTATGAGGAAACCTGGGTCTTGTCAGTGGAGAATGGTATTTAGAAGCCAAGGTGTGAACAGTGGGTGCAATCATTGCTACTGGGGTATCAGTGTGCACAGCTCTCCCGGTGCACAAATGGGATAGGTGCCTTAACTCAGCCCACCTCTACACCCAGCCTGTATCTAGATCTACTGCATATACTAAAAGTGCTAGTGCCTGTCAGCACCTTCAAAGTCAATTTAGTACCATCTGTTCACTCAAGGACCTTTCTATTCGCTTTATTGGTTCCCAGTCTCCTCAATCTATTTACTTATTTGCTGAACACCCCTGTATGTGGTCATCATTTTGACTTGAGCAGGCAGCTGCTTGGCATGGATACCCTCTTTGCACAGGTTCTCACCCCCAAACCCCTTTGCACCATGCTCTGGGAAGGAAAGATGAAGGATACTCTTAAAACTTTAAGAGACTTGACTGATTGAAGTCTAAAGTTAACCATTATCTCTACCTTCCACAGAGTGGTACAGGATTCGAAAATTCCTTAATTCTAATCAAGCCACATTTGTATTCATGTCCAGTATTTCCCAGTTCCACTGTGTTTATCTGTTTGGTATGTTCTACCTCCCCAAGCATCCATGTGCTCTTATTTACCAACGCAGAAGTTTTCTGAAGCCAGTCTTTTTTAGATTTCACAGAAGCTTCATTGGGTTGGCATGATTGATTAGATCATTAGCCACTGTGAACTGACTCTACCACTCGACCCTGTCTCAGTTCCCCAGGAGTCGGGGTGGGACTGAAAACTCCAACTCTGTATTCACATGGTTGGTCCTCCTGGCCCCATGAGAAGGCTTCACCCCTCCTGAGGGGCTTTCCAAAAGCCATTTCACTTAAAAAAAAAAAAGTGTGATTGAAAGAGGCTTATTACAAATTACAAAAGGCACAGTCATGCTCTCACCACTTAGGAAATCACCAAGGTTTAAGGAGCTTAGTGCTTGAAAGGGAATGAAAACCAAATATTTATTTCTTATTAAAAAGCACAACATCACTCCTAGTATTAAAAGTTTTTCAGAGAGGTGTTTTTTCCCTTTCCTCCACCCCTCCCCCCCTACACCAGGGCTCAGGCCAAGGGAGCCAGTTGACACCCTCTGCAGGTAAGGGGTTTACACAGAGGCCCTAGCATTCTCTTTGCTGGGAGTACATCATCCTACTTGTCTCTCAGGAACACCCCTGCCTCTCAGTCCCTCTGCCTCGACTGCATAGAGCAAGGGCATCTTTGCAAGTACTCTGAACTGAAAGAACTAAGAAATATGTTCTAAGACACTTAAAATTAACTCAGGTGTCTCAAAATTCTGGTCGTAGTGCCTGTGACTGAAACTTCAAAACCAAGAGAGCACTTCTCTCCCTAAAACTCAGTATCTGAACCATTTGTGTTTTCATGTTCATCGCTGAAAAAAAGCTTCATTCTTAAACCCAGAAGGTAAGGGTTCTAGAGCTTTCCTAGGTCCTCTAGGAAGCAGCAGTCATCAGGAGGGGTTGTGCTTTGGGAGACCCTGGGCCAGGCCCCAGCCCAGAGCAGAGCCAGGCTGTGCCTTGTCCCTTCTCTAAGGAGTCCTGGTGTCACATGAAAGATGTCGTTTGCCTTCAAACATCTGGACTGAATCCACAAACAGACTGCTGCCATGGTTTTCTTCTGTACTGATTTATTCTATTTTGTTTGAACAAGTTGGATTGATTTTCAGTGATACCCTACATTATCCCAAGAAAATCTCGAGGCTCTGACAAAGACTAGCATGAATATCCTTTTTTTTTTTTTTTTTTTTTTTTTTGCAAACTAATCCTGTTTTCACTTGTGACCTGTTACCACCAACCTAAAGGGCAGATTACAGCAAGACAGACCTTTAAAAGGGAATGATGAATAGGACTCTCTCTAAGTACCTTAGAGGCCAATGTTCAGTTTTCTACAAACTCAGATATACTCTGTTCCACATATACCCTCCCCAACACTTGTATGGCTCATATAGGGAAAAAAACACATCTGTGGTCCCTCTTCACAGTCTTAATTCTAGAACTGCAAACACAAGGAATGCCAGCCTGCTCCACTCTGTGCCTCCTTCCTGGCCTCCACCATGTCCTGTGGATGACTGAGTCTGACTTAGTCCTCCAAAAAGACCACATGCAAGTTCCCAGAGAAGAGAAACCAGCAGTCCTGTGAAAACACATAGCACAGTCTTTGAGATCGAGAGACTAAACTTGACACCCAGCTTAACCTCTTTCTAGTTTTTGTAGCTTTTGGGAAGTCATACAGCTCAGGCCCTTTAGGGGCAGAACAGGGTTCCCCACATGGATATGTTACAAATTAAATCCCCTTGGAGAACCCTGTCAGCCTAGGGGACAGTGTGTGTCCCTTTCCAGGTCCTCTATAAGTGCCATACCCGCATTGTATTATACCCCAGGAACCTATTCTAGTTCATCCAAGATGTTCTCCATAGTTTTCCTGCTCCAGACAGGCTCCAGCTCTTCTAAACTCAAACCAATGGGACTCTCTTGAGACTATCTGTGAATTGTGTAGGTGAAGTTTTCTGGAACATTCCACACCCAACTCTCTTGAGTCGAGCAAACCAGCTCAGGCTTTCCAGGCTGTAGTAAGACTCACATCCCTCTACCCTACCTCCTTTCTGAGAAGTGTATGTTGCCTCCTCTGTGCCTGAGCAAGGTCTGGAGTTGGAAGAGAAGTTAAGCCTCAGGAGCAGGCAGCCAGTGAATGATGAATCTCATTAAAGCCATTGAGGCAGTGAGGTGATTGACGAGAGGTTTACTCAGAGTGCTAACAGAAGATGGGCTAACCCTGGTCAGTGGTTGTGGCGCCCAGAAAGGAGATGGAGCCTAAACCCATCTCCAGGCTCAGGGCAGGACCAAGAGACTCCTGCCAAACCTTCATGGCAGCACAGAGCTTACTTTTCTTTCCTTTGATACCCCAGTTCCACTGCGTCTTCTTTGAAAAAAAAAAAGTTTCCTTTAAATTCTGAACATTTTTAAAGTGCACCAAGAAGATTTTATTACTTGAAGTTATCTTCAGTGAATTATGGAATGAAAGAGCCTAATCATCAGAGGAACCCATTGAAAAGCCCTGTAATAAGCTAATGTTCAGATGTGGGTTTTAAAAAAAAAGCAGCTTTTATAGGTATTTCTGGTTCAGTAATGCTTTGCTTAATTAGTAACCTTTGACTGTAGCGTGAGCAAAACATCTCTTCCCATATTTTATGATGCACCGTAAAGGGGGAGAATGCAAATGCGATATGTTTTCATTTGCTGCTCCTGTTTGCCTGCTCCATCCTCTGTGAACCCCCGCTGTCTGCAGCCATTTGTGGAGCTCTCGCAGCCAGCATCGCAGCTCGTCTCCTCCCAAGGCCGCTCTGAGCGGGGCTCCCTGTAATGAAGATGCTCGTGGTAACACTTTGGGTACAGATAAAACTGTTTCCATTCTGAAAATGGAAAAGGGGGGAAAAAAACCACTTAGTGCTTATTTGTGCATAATAGTAGCCATTTTCTTAAAAGGAACTGTTTCAGAGAGTGTTATGGGCTAATAAAATAAAGCAGGAGTCTGTGGGGCGCTGTTCTGCTGTTCTCTCGGTAACTAAAGGGTAGTGGAGACAGAGCGCCAGGTGCCTGAGAGCCTCAGGTAAAAGGCTCATGGCCCTGGGCTATATCCCCAATGTCCTGTGGATGACACATTCCCAGAGCAGTCGGGGGGTGTGAAGTGATATTCTCTGAACTCAGGGGCGCTGCCCACTGAGGGGCTGGACCTGACAGATGGAAGGCCCCAGACTTTGTTCCCTTTTTCTGTTTGCCGAGGTACTTGCCGGCAAGCACGGCATCTGTGTGCCCGCCACTCTTTCCGTGTTTCTCAGGGCCCCTCGCAATAAAGTGTTCCCCATGGTGAGTTCTTGGGAAGGTGTCTTGTCACACGTTGAAGACCGTACAGCCAGGGGGGTTCCCTTTGCACCTACGATGCCCAGGCTTTTAAAGGGGGGATGTGTGGCCCAGTGCAGAGCTCCTCCCCTCAGATGTACCCTGTCCACACCTTGATCTGTTCCCTGTATGCTGAGTACCTGCTGGCACCGGCCCACTGCTGAACACTGGGCTGTGAGAGAAACTCAGAGCAGCCTCCACTCTAGTGAGTAGGAGAATAGGGGGGTGCAGGGAAGAAATGAGGTACTAAGACTTCATGATGGCACCGCCTTTGGGAGAAGCAGAAGACCTTGGGCTCAGAGGAGTTTTCCCTTCCTTTCCAAAGCAAGAGGCATATAAATGTGAAATAAATAGTCCAGAGGCATTGCTCTAAATTGTCCACTTTCCTGCCTGTGTGGCTTTTTTTTTTTTCTCTTTGAGAATCCATGCAAGTGTAAAGAGCAACTGGTCAATGTTGAGGCTTAGTGATATCTCAGCATCCTCGAAAGGCACTCTGACCCCCAGCTTTGTCCCCATGGTCCCAGGATTCCGTCCAGAACCATCATGACTGTTGACCGGACCAGAGAAGGGACCAGCACCGAGGGAGAGCGTCATGTGTGCTGGTGACAGGGAGCTTCATTTATGCAGTTGTTGTGTTATGCAGTTGTACGCAGATAGGCATTCATGTGGCCGCGTCTGCAAAGAGACAGGCTGGTGGAGAGCTGGAGCTGGGGGTTCTAATCACCTCCCTCCCTTAACACCCAGGGAGTTAAGGCTGTTTGTGGCCCTTTTGATAAGTATCTGTCAGCAATTCAATTGAGGATGGACTGCTGCTCATCCTCACTTCTATGCCCCGGTGCTCACTGGGGCATAGAAGTGAGGATGGGCACAGGGAGCAAGCAGCACCTGGCAAGTGTGGCCCCTCCTGCCTGCAGCAGTTCTGGGGACAGGTCTGTGCATGTAGAACTGAGCCCCCAGAGAACAGCTGGAAAGCCTCGCTGGCCCCCAACAGACCTGCACCAGGGCTGCTGTCTGGGACCAGAGGCTCAGGATGGGAGATGCTCTGTAGTTAGTGGTTGACCGAGTACCTGGTGACTGCACAAGACACCCCAGTTCCTAGGGCCAGAAGCCAGCCTAGGGCTATGCACCCAGGGACCAGCTGGAACTCAGGCTGCTGTTGCTTAAAATTCATTCAGATAGAACCAAAAAATCCCACAGTTTGGAAAATGTCGAATCTAGCCTTTTCTGGGTAGAAATTAAGTTGAGAAACTCTTGGAGAGCTTCCCTGCCCCCACCCTTGGCTTCACTTGGCCTAGAAGGTGGGGTCAGCCCATCTCTGCAGAGAGTTTTCTGGATCCGCTCTGTCCATCACAGATGTGGTGGTACAGCCTGGGCACTGGGCTCAGAGTGAAGACTCACCTTCACAGACGTGCCAGGAGCCTGAGGGACAGGGACTGGCACAGTTCTCCATTTTGTCAGTGGTATTTTTTTCTTTTTGAGACTAGGTCTCACTATTTTTACCTGTGGAACTGCAGGCTTACGTTTCCCGGGGTACCAAGGACTCAAGCAATCCCCAGCCTCAGCTTCCCAGGTAGCTGGGATTACAGGCGCGTGCCACCACGCCCAGCTATTTTTTGGAACTAGGTCTCGCTACAGGCACCAGTGGGACTCGAACCGCGATCCCTAGCCCCGGTCACTTCATAGGCTGAAGCTTACAGGCACGAGCCACCGTGCCCGGCCTTGTCAGCAGTATTCTTCTTGACTTAGTGTGTTTATTCCAAAGAGTTCCCCAGGGAATGTGAGCTCAGTGAGGGCAGGAAGCTAGTCTGTCCAGTCAAGGTTTCTTACCTCAGCCTCAAAACAGATCTGGTGCATAGAAGGAAGTTTCCTGGAAATGAACCACTGCCCAGTTCCCACGCCTGGAAATAAAAATGACCTGGCGGGCTGAGGGGAGCTGCCATTCTCTAAAAGCTCACCCCTGTTTGTTTAACTGTCCACAAGGGAGCTGCTGCCTCTGACAGGAAATAGGCGTTCATATGGCCGTGTCTGCTAGGAGGCAGACTGGTGTAGAGCTGGAGCTGGGGGTTCTAATCACCTCCCTCCCTTAACACCCAGGGAGTTAAGGCTGTTTGTGGCCCTTTTGATAAGTATCTGTCAGCAATTCAATTGTAATAAACCCAGGCTAGAGCTGAATTTCTCTTTCATACTAGGACAAATAAACCCTGGCTAGAGCTGAATTTCTCTTTCGTACTAGGGCAGAAGAGAGCAACATGATTTCTGAGTAGTCTGTCGCATCTGCATACGAGGACTGTCACCATCTCTTAACTGTCCCTTCAATAATGATGCGATCACTGGGGTAAATTTGCCAAGACAGACTGTATCTTTGTTCTGGTGCTGTGCCTCTGCCTAAGCGTTTAGGCTCTGTGGTGATAGGTGACAAAGAAATGCAGACTCGATTTCTCAAAATGTTGTTTGCTTGATTGTCCATAATAACACCCTTACAATGACTTCTCACTTTTATTTTGTGAACAGCATAGAAAATCTGTACAAGATAAATGGTTTGAAGTAGCCTTTTTATTCATTAGTCTATCAGTTCCTTTTAGGTCCTATTATGGGGTATTTTAAAATACCACAGGAGAAGAAAATACTGTGGCACAAGTGACAACTCAAGTAGGACCAAGGGAAGCATTTTACTACAAATGTCATTTTCAAGAAATAGAGGTCAACGTATATATAAATCACAACTGTCAAACTGAATTAAATTTTATGAGAGTAATATTTTCCTGTTCTTGTTGAGGACCATTTCCATTTTTTCTTCCCAATTCTCTTGTTGGATTTTCAGATTTACCTATATGTTTCATTTTTCCTGTCTTTAGTAAAAGTTTTATAGTTTCTTTCAGTCATTCATTCAGCCGCAAACATTATTAAGCGCCTACTGTCTTGCTGTTTCAGGTATCCTGCTGCATACTAGATAAGGAAAACTTTGAGACACAGTCTTCAGAAACTCACAATGTGGGGGAAATGTAGGTAGGACCACATGTCCATCATCCCTCCCACATTTCCCCCATGTTTTCAGTTTCTGAATACTGTGCCTCAACGTGGAGTGTGCCTCGATGTGATGAGTAACTGACCAGGATAATCAAGGAGGCCTCCACAGGGGAGCTGAAATGGAAGTTAGACCTGGAAGGAAGAATAATATTTTGATGGGGCAAGGACATTCCAAGCAGAGAGGGAGCAGAATAAAAGGTTTAGAGTCAGGAAGTTACATGATACCTGTTGTTTTAAAATGTGAATTTTATTTTATCCGATGATAAAGTCAGCAGGTCAGGAGATGCTTTTTAAAAAGATAGTTTGTTCCTCACAGGTCCCACGAGGCCAGGGCACCCACATCAAGCAGGACCACATGAGGAAGCACCAGGGTTGAGCAGGAGAAAGAAGGGGCGAGGGGTGCGTCGTGACCAAGAGCCTTACGTGGCCTCCTCAGGAACAGAGGAGGACCTGCTGGACCCCAGGTCCAGCCACCTGGGCAGCTCTGAACCTCTTGTTTTAAGGCTGAGAGGCTTTTACACATGCTAGGTGCTTTTTATTTCACTGAACAGGACTATTAAAATATCTCAAGTCAGCAGCTGCCAAACCAAGGTCCTGATGTGAAATGAAACCCCTATGAAAGGGGTAATGGGGACCCCACAGCACAGATCACAGTGGAGGGAGAGAGGATCTGGAAGTGGCTCCATGCTTCCTTCCTCCATGACAGACAGAAGGGCTCCTGTCATCAGTACAGGACAAGACAGGACAGGACAGGGTTCCTGGTCATCACAACCAGAAATACTGCTACTGTTCCCAGGGGGTGTCCTGGGAATAAATAATGGATTCTGCTGTATACCTGTACAATTTGAGGCACAAGGCCAGAGTTTTCTATACCCTCAAAACAGCCACCTGCTGTCTGCAGGGGAAAGGCCTGCACAAAGGTTGTGAAAGGACCATTGGCAGTGAGGAAAGATACACTGTCAATCAGAGGAAGAGGCCAGGACAGAGCTTGGGTAGAGGCTTCATTTGAGGGTCTGGAAGGGGTGGGGGAATTAGAGAAAAATAGTAGGTAGCCAGAGGGAAGACTAAAGAAACCAGAGTCAGAGATGCCCAATGAGCAGTGCTAAGTTGGAAGGTAGAAACCAAACGGTCGTTCTGCCATCCTCCTGCTTTTCAAGTCAGAAAGAGCATTAAATACAAAAACAACACTAACAAGACAGAAGACAGAGGGGAGGCTGGGGGGCACCGGGTTTCTGGCTGTTTCAGAGTTGAAACCTGTCAAGCTATGTCAGGTGCTTGGTGGGATGCTCTTCACAGCTCGCTGGCCTGCCTTGCAGGCTGACCTGGCTTGCCACCCTTGGCCTCACTCAGACCTGAGTCCCTTCCTGGCTACACTGCACTGCTCCTGCCAAGAGACAGATGCCACATCTGTCCTCACCCTCAACCCTCCAGCTGCCTCCAGGGAGGGGGCAGGGGGGCTCGCTAGCTGGGGCTCAAGGGAGGAGAAACTCTTAGAACAGGAGGGGACTTGGTAACTGTGGAAGTTGCTTGATGTGCAAGTTTTCCTGCTGACACCGGAGTTTCAGCCAAGCTGGGTGCATTCAGCTTGGCAGTTTTCCATGGAATGAATTCTTGGAGTGTCTTTTTTTCCCTTCCATAGCTCTGGATAAAGGGAGATCTGTATCCTCCACCCTTCTCCAGTCTCCTCCTCCTCTTCCTCTTCCTATTTTTCCTCCTCCTCCTCATTCTATTCCTTCTCCCCCTCCTCCCCACTTCCCACTCACAGCTGCAATTGTGTGTTCTTTCTCTTCTCGAGCAAACTGACTCTTGGGTGAGACTGTCCCCTGAATGGCCACTGACCTCCTGGTCTCTGGAGCGCTGAGTTCACCGAGACTACCACTGCCTCCCAGCAGGGCTTGGAGGTCCTACCCAAGCAGCTGACTTCTACCCTGAAACCCTGCAAAGTACAGACTACCCAAGTTCATGTAGGAAAACCCACTGGCAAGGATGATGGGAACCAGGAGCCAAATGAGCTAAATGAGTGGTTTGTGTCTAAGGGGGCCCAGCCGCTGGCCAGCTGGTGCCAAGTATAGGCCAGATGTGGAAGAGGTGAGCTGACAGACCCCTCCCATTGGGATGAGGGCTGGGCAGCAGCTCCTGGTGCTTTAGTGCATGGTGGGTCCCACAACATGCTCCCTAATGGGTCCTAACAACTACTCTGGCGAGTAGCAATTGGGATGTGTGGCATTTCTGCTTTTGTAACAAGTATGGCAAAGTGCTGTTTGTTAGTTTTAGAAGAAGAAGAAGAAAACCCTTCAAAATCCTAGCTTCCCCACAGTGTTCTGATTTATTTTGCCCTTAAAAGAGCGCTGTCTCCCTCCATGTCCAGTGCATCATTAGTGAACAGTCAGTTACTTCTAGAATACTCTGTCCTGATGGTCTTGGAATCTAACTAGAAAGTATGAAAGGGTTTCTGTTTCTCACTAAAAAGAATCCTGGTCTCTCAGATCAAATTGTAGGCCTCTCACTGTAGAACTTTAAGTTTTCCCCCCAGGGACCTAGATGCAAAACTCTACCTTCAGCAATAATTTGCTTTTGCAGCTCAGTGTGAGGCAACTGATTTTGAGATCTTGCACCTGTTCATCTCTATATTCATGTTAAACCAACAGAATGGGCCCCTATTATGACTAAAGCCTGGGAGACCCCAGGGTGTGGCCGGGGTCCTGCGATGAACCAGGTCCCCAACCCACCTCAGGCCTGCTGACACAGAGGCTGGTCCCACAGGCGTTGCATGCTTCAACAGGGCCTGGCCAGCTTCTCCTGCAAAGGGCCAGATAGCAAACACTTGAGGCTATAAGGCTAGATTATTTCTGCTGCAACTCTGTCTCTCTGCTGTGGAGCATGAAAGTGGCTCTTGGCAAGACACAAACCAACAAACATGGCCATGCTCCAATAAAGCTTCATTTGCAGAAGCAAGAGGGGGCCCATTTGACCTAAGGGCCATAGTTTGCTGATCCTTGTACTAGGACCTGTGGAACATCCACCTTAAGGATTGTATTCCTTAAGGGATACAACAAGCCTACCCGAGAATTGTATTCTGCTACACATGTATATTGCTACACATGAATGCCACCTCCAGTGTGAACGTGGACACTACGTGTAGAAGACTGAAAGACTGAAAGTTGCAGACCCAGACCTGTGCTACTTTTGACGCATGAGCTCTTCACAGTGTTCTGCTTTTCATTGATTCTGTATATTTGACGCTCCTCTGAATCAGCTTTATCACCCTGCTCATTCCCTCATTAGTGAGCAAAATGCATCTTTGATGTGCATTATATATGTGTATAAGAGCCATGCTTTTAAGTGGGTGCTTTGACAGATCCGATCAGCACTGGATCACAGGCAGGGAGAAGATGCTGGGCGAGCACAGAATTACCATTCCATCTGACAACCTGATTGGGGAATTGTGGGGAGCGAGGGCATGCTGTTCACAGAGGCTTCCTGAAGGCCCAGATGCTCTCCCAGTTCTGAGGGAGTTTACCAGCTGCATAGAGAAGGAGCAGAAGGAGTAAGCACATTCTAGAGAGCGGGAAGAGCATTTGCAGGGGACAGGTGTTTGAGACTATTGATGCCTCCAGGTAATGACAAACTGCAACTTAAGGGAGATGAGGCGGGAGGTGCCAAATGGAGCCATGCAGTGCCCACCTGGGCTTGCCAACGATGTGGCACCCATTTAAATCCAGGTCTTTTACAAAAGTTCCTGGATGGAAAGGCAGGGAAGTTTGACCTTGTATGTCAGCCTCGCTGGTTCTCTATTGTTCCAAATTGATGGTCCTGAGCCTCCAGTTATATGTTCACTCAGCAAAGCAGAAGTCCTACCATTAGCAGGTCAGGTAAGTGTTGTCTGTTTGAGACCTAGGAACTCTATGAGTTGAGAGCCCTTTCTCAGACTCTCCAGGGCAGAGGACGCATTCTCCCTTGGAAGATGAGACAGACAGTCGTCATCCTGCTGCCCGCCCCCCCCCCACACACACACACACAGGTCTTTGCTAAGGGAGCTGTGGGCCCAGCTTGCTGCTTCTTGCTGCCTGCCCATCCTCTGTCCTCCCAATGCTCATGGAAGCCTCCTTGTATGCCCTTGCCTATGGGGCCACCAGAGGTCTGGCCAGCTCTCCTCAAGCCATCTTGGTCATGTGGATGGATCAGGCTTTGAAATCCAGAACCTCTGACCATCACTGATCTGCTGAGACTTCACACTGAACCCCATCAACCCACAGCAGCTCAAGTGGACAAAAGCACGCTTCACGGACTGGGTGCCCCAGCAGGCCAGTGGATGTCCATGGGGTCAGAACAGCTGAAGGCCTACAAATAGACTGCACAAACGATCAGTACATGTTAGGCTTCAGAGTCAAGAGTGGGAGCACAAGGAGCGCTTATCAGGGCCCTGCCACCAAGTAAGCCTTCCGGGTTGAGAGAAGAGGGCCCGGGTGCAAGGAGGGAGAAACAGGAAGGCAGCTTCTCAAAGGAAAATTCCCCCCAGTTAGGCCTGGGGGCATAGTGTCCCTGGGACTTGCCGTGCATCTGTTCCCTCCAGCAGGCACACACAGAGAACACTCACAGCCCCACAGCAGCAGAGGCACAGTGGCGCCCAGGGACATAAGCCCACCTCAACCACATAGTGCTGTGAACAGCATCCGCCCTGACTGAGATGTGTGTGGGCTTTGGTGGTTAATCAAAGTTCTGGAGCCAACTGCTCCTAAGACTGAAGGCACGCACCTCTTTTTCTTTTTGTCTTCCTTTTTTTTTCCCCTAACCCATTTTCCAAGATATTGCACAAGTGCTTCAGTTTAATATCCACAGGATTCCATTGACTGCACGTGCTCACCTCCATCACCTCGCACTCTGACACCACTGACACTGTGCTGACAGCCCTAGTCACTCACAGGAGTCAACTGAATTTGGGGATTTGGTAGCATTATTACTTTACGGGATTCATAAATGTAATGAATAACATAATAAAATGGAACCAGTTGACAGAGTAAATGTGGGGTCCAGTCCCCCCCCTAATTTCCAATCCAGGACACCCAGGCACCCACCATCCCCAGCCTCCTTGCAACCTGTCAGGTTTCCTCAGTTCTCCCCACCAGAAGCTGAGGTGTCCTGCATCCTTCTTCCGCTGCCCTGCGTGGCTTTCTTTCACCCAGCGTCCGCCCAGTGTCCTCCCCCCCCCCCAGCTGTGACAAACCCTTGAGCGATTCTTTTTTCCAGACTTGGCCTTGTCCAGTATAAAAGGCAGGGGTCACTTCTTCCAGTTCTATAGTACCTGTTCATTCCACAGAGAAATATTTTAAGTCTCCCCTCCGCG
This sequence comes from Uropsilus gracilis, assembly GCA_004024945.1. Classification (NCBI taxonomy): domain Eukaryota; kingdom Metazoa; phylum Chordata; class Mammalia; order Eulipotyphla; family Talpidae; genus Uropsilus; species Uropsilus gracilis. Next base: position 1,933 of record PVHY01002844.1, on the reverse strand, counting down.
AAACATGAGAAACCAGCAGCCATCCTCTGAGTGGACATGAGTGAGCACCACTGCTGCTCAGGAGTCCCCAGTGCAAGGTTGACATGGCTCACTGCCCATCGGGGTGGCATGGACCAGGTGTGGTCAGTACTGTGGTCTCTCTCCTTCTTCTGCAGACACAGTGGAGGGGGGGCAGGGGCAGCTGTGCCCCCCCCCCAAGGGTGCACTTGGTCCTGTGTCTAGAAATCATCCAGTCAGACTGGCCTGGGGTCTGCTCCAGCACAGACACTCTGCACAGCCTCCATCTGTCAACATGGTCTTCCTTTCTCTCTCTCTCTCATTCCTGGGTTCCTGGGTAGCATCAGCAGAGACAGCAGTGGGGGAGTAAGGGGTCGGGACAAAAGCCAGCCCACCTGGTTCAAGGTTCTGTGTTCTCCCACCTTCCTCTGCTTGATTCACTGTGGTCTTACCTGATCCTCTGGCAGCTGCCTTGCTGCTTCTCAGGCATCACCATCCATTCTGATCTCAATCTTTTCCACCATAAGCTTTTGACCAGTCATTTAAGTTTAATGTTTTTTTTTCAATTGAGATGAAATCTGTGTAACATAAAATTAAGCATTTTAAGGTGCACGTTTCCAGGTTAGCCCATTTGCAGCCCTCTAGTTTCAAGACAGTCCATCCCCCTGAGCAGAAACCTCATGCCTGGTATTTCCTCTCCCTCCTGGTAGACCCTGGCAACCACTGGTCCTCATTCTGCACCTATGGATTTGCTTATCCTGTGTGTTTTGTGAAGTAGAGTTGTACTTTATTATCCTTTGGGGTCTGGCTTCTCTCATTTAGCATAATGTTTTCGAGCTCCTTCCACACTGGAGCTTGTATCAGCACTTCGTTCATTTTTATGATCCATTAATATTCTGTTTTATGGATGGATCACAATTTTTATCTGTTCATCTGTTTGATGGACATGTATGCTGCTTCCACCTTCTGCCTGCTGTGACCCAGGCTGCATGAACCTGAGTGTGCACGTTCCTGCTAGGGTCCCAGGTTTTGTTTCTCTCAGGTGTATTGCTAGAAGTGTAACGGCTAGGTGGTGTGATAATTGTACATTTAATTTCCTTGAGGAACTTCCAGACTGTTACAATGGGCAAAGTACTTCACATTTTGTGTTTCTGCACTTAGTTTTTCTTTTATTAGGAAGCATGCTGTCTGGCACTTGTGTTCTCTTGTTTTCCTCTTTGTCCTCCATGTTCATTTCTTCAGTTTACCAAGGTCATGTCAAATTCTCATGCCTTCCTCCAGGGACATGGCCACCTTCCAACTTGGTTTCTCTGCAAACTGAATGAGCATATTTCCTGTGCCATCATTTAAGGCATTATGAAGTGTTAACTACACAGGCCCAGGACTGACCCTACCTCAACAGGGCTTGTCTGGCTGACCCTCACTCTGCTCAGAGCCTTCTTCTGACCTGTGTTCCCTGGGTCCTTGAGAACAGCCACAGTCACACTGGGACAGGGTACCCTGGACAGTGACACAGAGGCCTGTATGGTGGAATCCCAGCAAGAGAGCTCTCATGGGACAGGTCCCATGCCACTAACAAGGCAGCATGAGTAGTGTGGTCAGTCTGGCACAGACTGAACTAAAAGAATAGGCTGTCATGAGGACAGCATGACTGAGAAATATGGCTAACATGGTCCTGGACATGGAAATACTAACAGAGCAGGCCCAGGGGAGGCAGAGTTCACAGTGGAGGTAAACTCACAAGAAGCAGGTCCTTGGGCAGGGCTCATGGCTCAGTGAGGTAGAAACCATGGAGTGACTCCCCAGGGAGCTGGTATAGACCTGAAAAGGGCATTTCCTATTGGAAGGGAATCAGTTCCACCACAAAATGGTTATTTTCTATAAAAGGAGCTGTACCTATTCCCTTAGCGCTCAAGGACTCCTCGTCTCTGTGAAG